>JANSTW010081449.1:0-19431 GCA_027564275.1 Diadocidia ferruginosa | reverse complement strand
TTTACATTAAAAAAAAAATTCTCTAAAAATTAGTTTTACACACGTTTTTACAATTGGGAATCTGTTAAATTGTATTTCCTTATATTTAGTTAATAATTTTTGCAATTCTGTACAACACACTTCGTATTGTAAAATAAAAAATACACCAAAACTGTTATTTTTGAGGTTAGAAATTAGAAATCGTCAGCTGCTACTGCCGTATACATATTTATTAAATATAAAAATTTACGTTAACCATGCCAAAGAAAACTATGATAATTTGTTAAAATTAATTTAAAATCTAAAATATGTTTTTTTTTTTATTTTTCCAGGGCTATCTTTGTAATTTCCAAGCTCATTTCGATGTTTTTCCCATCGAAATGACAATGTAAATTCTTTAATAGGCAAAGACTCTACACTGTAGAGTCTAAACATAGATATTTTTTTTGTAAAATAATAAAATAAATTCAACTTAATTCAAAATTCACTGCAATATTTTCTAAAAATCGTGGGCATGACTTGACTTGGTTGAGTATTTTGTATTTTTTTTTCTATTTTATTTGCCTTTTGTTATTGGATTGTGTCAACATTTTCTTCTGTAAACATTTTTAAAATTCTTAAAAATTCGTCAAAAACAAATAATTTAAATATTTTGCAATTTACCGTGTTTGGTTGTTTGTTTCTGTTCTGTTCAAAGTGTAAAATTTTGTATTTTTGAAAAAGATTTTTTAGTCGTTTTTATTAAAACAAGATAACATTTTAGACTATACATAATATTTCGGTTAATTTTACTTCTGTTTTTCTCTTAAAAATTTTGATTCACTTTTTTCTCTTATAAGAATAAAATTATTAATTACCTGAGTATTCCAATTAAATAAATATTTCTAAAAAAATTACACGCCCTCAAATTTGTTAAAAAAATAAAATAAATTGTTTCAACAACAATACAAAAAAAAATTTAAAAATAATCTACGCCATTGCAGCAGTCATGTGATAGAGTTGCATTAATACTTGAACATGAATTGGCAAACAGGACAGTCGATCATGCGTGTTTGAGTCCATCGCAAGCCACGACAGAACATTGTAGCCCTCGAGAACGTAACGCAGAACGTCTGCCGTAAATGTCGAGTCCAACGGATGATCGGTGGCGGACGATTGGTTTTGATGCAGAATGTCATCGGTGTTTTGTTGAATGGCTGGACTGTGCAGGTGAAGAGCGGTTTTTAGGAAAACGGGACAAACGTTTTCCAAGTGTGGACAAGAGGACCAAAACCATGCGGGCATCCGACCGGTAGGCGCGGTCGACACAAGATATCCTAAGGCTAAAGGCTGCTGAAGTAATTGACCAACCTAAATGAATGAAAAAACAGTTCGAATCATTCAAATCAAAAGTTAATATTTTATTTGTATTTTTTATTCCAATTATTACCTCTTCTGTATCTTGTTGTGAATGATTATTTCGACCAGAACCACAGTTTCCATTACCCGGACTCTGTCGGCTACCAATGTCTTCCATACCGTTTGCACTGTTCGGTCGAGATCGTTCAGAATTGGCTTGTGCCGTTTGAATGTCATCTATTTGAGAGAGAAAATGTTACTCAATGGTTCACAACATGAAGTACAAATATATTCCAAACTTCTCCAACTTAATTTAATTAATTATTATTAAACGCAAACGTTTTATAGCACCACTGATGATGTCCATATATTTGACGAAATTTTTAATTTAATTTTAATTTTTACTGTTTTTTTTTTTAAATTTAAATTAAGCTTAGAAGGTTGGAATATTTCCATAAGAAGTTACAATATATTTGCTATCGAAAAATAAAAACAAAAACATTAAAACACTTACTGTCCCAATTGCCGAAAATTTCATCAATACCATTCATATTGACGTCATTCATATCATCGTCACCTTCGCCCAACGCAAACAGCTCCTCTTCATCTAAATCAAAACCATTTATGTGTGTTTCGTGGAAGGCAGATTGGGAAGACTGGGAAATTAAAAAAATTAGAATATTTTAATTTTTTGTTTGAGTCCCAGTTAAACAAACCTGTGCCTTAGCGCTTGTTGGAAATACTAAAATATGGGTACAGGTTACATCGTGCGGTGTAGACAGCGGAGATTGCATTGATATTTGACTGAATCGTTCGTCGGGCGTAAATTGGTCGGGCATTACACGCAAATTAGAGTCTGGTTCCAGTGTTACCAGGCATGCACTCAAAATACTAGGCACAGCATGCGGATACATCAGTGAACACTGATCACAGATGTCTTTCAGTTGTTTCGATGCTTTCAGCAAGTTCTGTTTACTCAACAGCCAACTCCAACCTTTCAGCTCACCATGACCGATGCGGCCAATGCGACCGACAACAATACGCCACGGCTGACCACTTTGTGATATTACACCAATTATAAAGTCCATTAACTTTTGCAAACCCATTCGACGAGCCGATGCCTTCTTGCGTCGCCTTCGATTCGGTATGTCAATGTTTATGGTTATCGTTTCGAGAAGTTCTCCTCGATCGTCCGTTGCAACGGCCAACAGCCATCGTTGATCTTCGGACAAGCAATAACTACAGTACATAATCGAAGATTGTTGTTCGATGCTTGTCGTTCCAAACGTTTCGGTATTTTCACTTTTCTCATGTCTGCCCGACAGTATATACGGCGGCGTGTACAATTTATAGGCGGCACGATTTTTCTCGTCTTTATTTTTCAAAAATAATTCCATATTGGCGGCCGTTCCAAAGCCAGTCAGACTCTTAACGCTCGCACTGTGCGTCAAATGACGACGACATTGCGAAAAAACGCTCAAGGCCAAACAACGCATCTCATCGCTCGAACGCAATCGATCACGACTGCGACCCAACTCAATAACACTCTCCATTGAGATAATTTGAAAGTTGATATTACTTCGAACCGATTCCGGTATCGACGCTAAAATATTCGAATAACATCGAAGTAAGGCCAAGCACGCAAGTCTTTGCATATCCTGTGAATCGTAGCCCGTTGAAAATGGATTTAAAACATAAATTACAATACACGGTGGATTGATCTCGTCTTTGCCAACGTTGCCGCCAAGCGGCTCGGCTGTGGTCGGTGTTGTGGCCGAATTATTCAGAGAATCACGTTGACTTTCCATGTCTAGAATGTAAAATAATTAAACTAAATTAAAAAATGTGTGTTCAGCTAACTTACCAATATCAGAAGATTTCGGTGTACTCGGAGCTTTGTCGATTGTCTGAGAGGAATCTGGTGTGCTTGGTGGAAGCATTGGACTCGGCAACGAACGATCACGGTTCATTGACGAATTGGCCGACGAATTCATACCTTCTGGTGGATCCAGCAAGCTTTTATCCGATGGAATTTTCGATAGATAAGGAACTAATTGTTGTTGACAAGTTTGGGCATAGAGCTTTAGCAATTCACTAGACTTACTGTCGCCCAACGACGCAAACCATTCGTCGAGGCCATCGGTTGGACTGCTATTATTGGGCAAATTACGTTTTCCCACCCTCAAAATGCCATCCCAACCCTTTATCGGATTGTGTCGCCCTAGCTTACACATCTCATAAGTTGTACTCAACTCTTTGAAAAATGATTTTGCCCGTCCAACGATGTGATCGTTATCGGGTGCAATCACAACATAAGCCACATCTCGTGCATAAGAGTAAGGTTCCAGCAGCAGTTTATCCCAATACTGAATAGCGTACGGCGAAACGGATAACCAATCCTTTTCATGACCCACCACAACCGACGGTATCGGCTGTGGTTCACATTGACCCGAACTTGAGGAGGCCATACGATGAAATTGTCGCCATGTCAGGGGTCCCTGAACCGTATACGGTGCATCCCAAAGTCTTGTTGTGCACTTCTTGTGGAATGCATCTTGTAGTAACGGTTGCATTGATTTCATGACCCGAATGATGTCCTTATTGCTACGAGGACCATTTGCCTTCACAAAAGGCCACTTATGGACACTAATACTATATTTGTACGGTTTGAAGTTGGTCATTTCCATTCGATTATTGTGAAATTGTGTCTCGAACACGAGTCGACTTTGGTCCAACGCCAGGCAAATGATGTCTTGAGCGTCGCTATACTCGAGCATATTAACCACCGTATTGGCCAAACTAGTTGCCGTCTTCATACTACGAAAACATTGAATGGCCCGCTGTATTGAACTGCTTGAACTTTGAACTAATGCACATTGCTCTTGCAATAAATCCATCATGACCTGTGACAGTGTATCACAATTGTCACGATCATGGGCCGATGGATTCTCGGATTTTATGTGCTCTCCAGAACTGAATCCAAAACGTTTGTACTTAATGGGATCTTCAGCCATTCCAGTTATCTCTTGTTCATCTTCAAAGAATAATCCACTTCGATGAGCTAAACGTCGATTAACAACGGCACTGAAGCCACAAGAACATTTAATCGGATCCTCGTCCATGTAACCGATGTTATGGTTTATTCCCATCATGCCGGCTGGTGAATCAATGCCGTAACCAGATGCGAAACAACTGCCTGTGAAAAGCGATGACGGGTCCAATGTTGTGCCGGGCAATGCCAGATAAACACCTGAATCTGATCCACGGATATTGCCCACAACCTTATGACCAGCATTGCAAACACAAAGCGTGCAACTATCAAAGTTGTGATCCTTAAACACATTCAACGCCGTATCGTACAATAAAAGGTTTAGAAGCAATGCATTTGCTTCAGGAACACGATTTGTTGACGGAGTTGCGGGCGCTTCCACAGAATTAAATTGCTTATTTAAATAAGAAGATGTTGAAGTTGCTGGACTCGCAACTGCTTGTTCATACGGTGGCGGTGGAGGCAATGCGTTTCTTCGGAATTGATTATTTAGTGGACTGGAAACTTGCATGCCTGATGCATATGGATGATTACCACCGGCCGGCGATATTGGAGACATATCCGGCCTAAGTCCCATGCCAGGATGTTGCATAGAGTTCATCAACATAACACCGGGAGGTCCAACCGGTGGTCCACCATGACCACCCATAAAATTCATCATGTTATTTGGTTGAACTCCAGGCATCATTGGCGTTACAGACGACGGTCGAGAGTGGGGATTTGGTGTTAGTATTCTACCTGGTTGTGGTAATGTCATAAATTGTTGTTGTTGCTGCTGCTGATGCTGTAATTGTTGCTGGTGCATGTGTGGTTGTAATTGTAAGCCTGCATTAGAGGGTGTTTGTTGCATAGGTGGTATCTGTATTTTGTCCGCATTAACATTCAGATTATTATTTGAATTGTTATTGTTGTTGTTGTTATTGGCATTGTTGCCCGTGCTGCTGTTATTACTGCTTGATGCAGCCGCTGCAGCAGCAGCCGCCGCAGCATGTTGTTGCCAAGATGGTTTATAGGTCATATTTGGCGGAAGAGATATTATGGGTTGTGCTGCACTGGGCAGATTGGTTAAGGGAGCATATTTCGATGAGCCGACAAATTTACATATTGAAGGCGGCACGAAGACATACGACCAATCCTGTGGACAGAAAAATTTACGTATAAAGAGACTGCGTTAAATTTGGAAATAATTACAAAAAAATAATTAAAAATACTTGAATCCGCTTGAAAATCAATTAAAAAAATGAAAATCACTTAAAAAATGAAATAAATTTAAAAAAATATATTTTATAATTACCTCAATTGGTTCATCGATTGGACTACCCAAATTCGGTGAATCGATTAGATCAAGTTGCTGATCGGAAAGTCCACCGGCTCCGCATGGACTTGAGTTTGGATGATGCTCTAGACTGGGTGGCGTTGGAAACATTTTCGATAATTCTTCGGGACGCAAACTACCCGTATTCGGTATAAAACTAAATACACGTTTTGTGTCCTCCGAACCCCCCATTGATATATTCGAACCGGGTGGCGTGTGTACTTGAATCTGAATTTGAAAAAAAAGAAAACTATAAATTTCAATTCTACTAAAATAATAAACAAAAATATTTACTCCCAACGGTGACGATCCCGAATTTTCCTCATCGAATAATTGATCTAAATCTTTGTAGGATGCCTGTAGCCCTTCGCTTGTGTAGAGGTTTTCATTTTTCTCCACATCATCAATGGGTTCCTTTTTAATGTCATTCATTTGCATCATGGATGCATTTAGTTCATCATCGCCGCCGCTGCCACTACCACCACTATGGTTAGGTTCGCTTTTAATTTGATTTTCTAGCAGTTGACCGTCGATGCCAAGCAACGGTGGCGTTGAATTGGCAATTTGCGATGATGCGGCTGATGCGGCTGGTGTCGAAGTTGATAATAAAAACGATGGTTTGTGGTGATTTTGGTCAGCATACAAATCTTTTCGTTGTCGATTTTGGCGTTGCTGTTGACTGCTGTCTTCATTGGGCTTGTAACGCTTCACCGGATGATTCATCCTGCAATTTTTTTTTTATTGTAATTTAAATGTCGGAACTGTACAAAATTTGTAGTATTTGGTCGATAATATAGTTACAGGGCCAAGTTTGACCGACTTTTTAGTAAAACTAAATTTTTCTAAAAAATATATTGGTCTTAAGAGCAAAAACTACAAATTTCACAGTCAAGTAAATATTAAATTCAATTTCTGTTACTTCATGGATCAAACTATAGAAGCTTTAAAGAGAAAATGTCGCAAAAACAGATATGTCTCGTGCAAGGTTAAATAGACTAGTCAGGTTAAAATATCCGACTTATTCAATACCCGACGAATTTACTCCAAACGACGCTTACCGAGACGATAACGTAAACTGACCCGACTCGACACCGTTTCAAGACGCGATACCGTTACCCGACTCTAACCGACCCTACTCGACCCGACCACCATAACCCGTTGTGTAACCCGACGCCAGTCTGAAATTTAAAAACATGGGTTTGGACATCACTAAGAATTACTTGTAAAATACATCTTCGATATTCTGAGGCCGCGAATCGGTAAAATCGAAAAATTTTACAATATAAAAACAATATGGCGGCACAACAATAATATACAAGATGACGCCAAAAGATCCTACGAGCTCTAAAATATTGTAATAAATGTATATTTAAAACAAAATTTAATAAACATTTTATATAATTAAAATTATTACCGATATTATAAAGTTTTGATTATAATTAAATTTTTGTAAACGTTTCGTTCAGTATTATAAACATCTTCAGAAATACATATAAGATATTAAAGATTTTACGTAAAAACTGAAGTTCACCTTATCTCTTTTATACATATATACATATAAGAACAAATAAATATTTCAAAACGTTTCAGATTTTGGTAATTTTGACGCCATATTGAAATTTTCTGTTCTTACATTAGGGTGGTGGAGTTAAAAAGAATATATTTTTTTATTTAAAAAAGCCTGGTAAATGAAAAATCTCTTGAAAAATAGTGTCGCCGCTCCAAAGGTTTGGCAAAAATGTTAAATGCACCTCCTGCCGGATCCTCTAGAAATTTTGCAGGCGGCTGGGGAAGGGACCCTGAACAATGTTTTATCGTTGAGTTTGTAGAGAAATTTACTAAGGAGATCATTATGATGATCTGAATTAACTAAAGGATTCCAATTTTTTTCCACTCTCCAATTATTATTTTTAGTTTTTTAACAACTTCCCTATTGAGGGCGGCTAGGATGTCGCTAACTACTGTAACAAATGTTGCTCGTGGGAACCATCCTTACTCCTCTACAAAGTTTACAAAAGACCCGTGAGGGACGGATTCTACACTTTAACTAGAAAAAAATAAACATGGCTGATTGTCAGGCAAGAGATTTTTACCTCAGCAACACCTAACATAGGCAATATTAACGGCAACACTAAAATCATCCATGTTTCTTTTTTCGGTTGTAGAAAATTTTCGCGCTCAAATATCTTTCGTTTACGTTTTGTCAATTTTCGCTCTATTATTGACAGATTTCAAAATTAAAAATTTCACTTAAACCGGAACTACATGTGAATAGTTTATTCTTTTGACACACAAGTGACGTAAAGGAAAATAATTTAAATTTTTGATGCTACTTTGTTTTAACACTAAGTGTCTGTGCCTCATCCGATGATTAATTAGAAGTAACTTAAAAAAAATAACTCATTTAGATCGGCATTACGTATGCAAATTATTTTTTTTTTTTAATTAAAAAAAAAAAAAAAATATTAAACTTACCATGCTACCCACGTCGAATAGTCGTACAGAAGCTGCTGTGGCATATAGTCATCGTCAACAATGTTCTCATAATCACGTGAAGTTAACAATGGTCTTTTCATTAATGTTAAAATATTCTTTAATTCTGAATTTACACTATTACTATTACTATTAATATTAGCACTTCCACCATAAGTCCCACTTAAGCTATTGCCACTGTCATTATTGTTACTACTATTTACATTAGTTGCACTCGAATTATTGTTCAATCCATTGCCACTCATACTACTATTACTGCCACTGCCGCTACTTGTACTGCTGCTGCTGCCACCACTTGACGAGGTGGCCGTCGTTTGATTTGGTTCAATTTTAACTTTAACTTGTTCGAGCAATTGTGATTGTTGTGATGATGGTGCGGCCGGTTCTACACTTGATGGTGCCGCCTGCAGATAAGGAGACGCTGTCGTGCTCTTACTGTCTTGCGGATCAGTCGGTGTAGCGGCCGGTGTATTCTTGTCCATGTGACCATCGTTTGGCGTCGATGGTTGTAAATTTGATGCAGACGTTGGTTGAATTGGTGATATAACGGCCATTAACTGAAAAAAAATTGTTTAGAATAAATTCCACTCCACATTCTCAATGTAGTTTACTTGATCGGGTGGAGGTACCGATGTTGGCTGCGATAATGCCGAATTCGGATGTGGTGATGGACCCGCACTGCCCGGTGATCCAACCGATGGTATTGCTGTCAATGATTCGGGTATTGAGTGCGGATTTCGCAGATAAAGTAATGATCCACCGTTGTTACCTTGATGTTGTGGCGTACTATCGCCACAAATTGATCTAAGACAATAAAAAAAATCACATTGGTTTTTACCAAAATATTTACGAAAAAAAATTGTTTAAATATTTTTTCTTGTTTTTCAAGCAATAGAATTTTTTAGAATATTGTCTTAGAATGAAATTTAAAAAAATGATGTATTCACAATTCCATTCCAAGTGATTCTATATAAAGGTAAATGATATTTAATTAGAAAATAGATCTCGAACAATACAAAACTTAAAACTATATGACGTAGTAATAATAAATTCCAAACACCAATCCCATTATTATACAAAAATACCAAAGAACAACAAAAATAAAATACCCACCAACTTCTAAAAAAAAAAAAAAAGTTTTAATTACAAAAACAAAAATATTTAGAAGATTAATAGCAAAAGAGTGACAGAACAGAAAAAAAAATACAACAACAGCAGCGCGCAACAACCAACCTATAAACACAAATAATATTATTAAAAAAAAATAATAGAGATGAAATCATTAATATGTTTCTCTTCTATGTAAAATCTTTGGTAGCCACAAAGCAAAGCAGATTTCCCTGTTTTTTTTTGTTAATAGACGCAACTTTCAATGAATTATGGAATGAAATTAAAAAAAAAATGTTTATACGCAAAGGTGATTTTTCCTTTATCGGTTGAATATTAACTGATAATAAAGCAGATTTCTGCAATTTATTGCAGTTCAGGTGAACATAAGTAAAAAGGTTCGATGGAACTGATTTTTTCATCAGAATTTGCAAAACTTGTAAGTCGTTTTTTGTTTTAAAAATTTTACCAGGAAGTGAGAAAAAGCGATTATTTTTACATTCTCACACTTTTCTGTTTTTTTTCCAATAAATGAAAAACATGAAAACTGAATATTTCTATAACAACTTTCAGTTTCAAAAGCAAATTATTTTTTTTATTAAAAAATGGACTTATGTAGTTTGCAAGTTAGAATATATTTTTATTCATTAGTTAAAGTTTTTCTATTCGAATAAATGTTTGAACTTTTCTTAAAAATTATAAAAATAACAAAAAAACAAACTCTTTGTGGAAGCATTAGGTTTATTCATTTTTTATTTTTTTTTATTTTATTGACCCAAGCACTTTTGCCTCAAATAGTCAGCATTAGGTTTATGTTATACATAATAATAAAAATTGGCGAGTTCAGTGGATCATTCGACGTATACGTTCAATGAGAAAAAAATGAATTTTATTAATAAAATAAATATACGAGAAATTATTTTAATTTACTTGTACATAATGACAAGAATTAATAAGAAAACATCAAAATATCTCGAAAATTGACTTATAGACCGAATTATATCTGCGCACTGATGAAGGAGTTGTCCAGAAATAATTCGAAATTATATGATCAAATTTTGGACATAATTTAAACCATAATAAGAGAAAATTATCTTTCATTGATTATTATTAATTGATATATTGATTTGGCTGAGTAGAATTACGTATATTTACAATCATAATAATATACAAAACCCCTTGTTTTTATTTTTCACTTCATATTTCAGCAAACATATAATAAATTGGTTTACTTATTATAAATATTTTAAATATCCATAACGAATGTACATATCCTATAGAATATTAAGTCAAACAATAGCGTAGTTAGTAGACTTTATTTTTATATAAATTTAAAATAATGAAAATCATTGAGAAAATTGGTTAAAAAACATGAAATTAATTTAAAAAAAAAAATGGAAATCATTGGGAAATCGTTTAAAAAGGAAATGATTTAATAAAAAAAAAATTGAAAATCATTTAAAAAACGGAATTAATTTGGAAATCGTTGAAATTAATTTGAAAAAACATTAAAAAATGGAATTCGTTGGGAAATCAATTAAAAAATGGAAATTATTGGAAAATCGTTTAAAAAACTGTATTCTTTTTAAAAATTTAATTCCTTAAAAAAAACATGAAATGTATTTGGAAATAATTAAAAATATTACGAAAATAATTTGGAAATCATAGAAAATAGAATTCGTTTAAAAATCACTTATAAAATGGAAATCATTTCGTTGGGAAATAAAACACGAAATGTATTTGGAAATAATTAAAAATAAAATGAAAATAATTTGGAAATAATTAAAAAAATAAAATTCGTTTGGAAATTCATTTAAAAAATGGTAATCATTTAAAAAAAATTGAATTCATTTGGAAATCATTGGTAAATCGTTCAAATTCATTTGAAAATCATTTCATCAAATTAAAAAATGGAAATACTTAATTAGAAAATCTTAAAAAAACAAACGGAAAAAACAAAAAAAAAACATGAAATTCATTTAGAAATCATAAAAAATGGAATTCGTTTGGAAAACAATTAAAAAAAATCATTTGGAAATGTTTAAAAATAAAATGAAATTGATTTGGAAATAATTAAAAAATGGAACTTAATTTAAAAAAAATGAATCAATTTGGAAAAAATGGAAATAATTAAAAAAAAATGAAATAATTTAATAATGAAATTAATTTGAAAATCTTGAAAAATTCAATTCATTTGGAAATACATTAAAAAAAATGGAATTTGTTTGGTTAAAAATTAAAATCATCTTGGAAATAATTATTTAGAAAATGGAAGTAATATAAAAAAATGGAAAAAATTTAACCAAAAATGAAAATCATTTGGAAATCATCAAAAATGGAATTCGCTTGAAAATCATATAAAAATTATTTGGAAATAATTTCGTTTGGAATAAAAAATGGAAATCATTGGAAAATCGTTTTACAATGAAATTCAAATAATAAGATTGGATTAGTAATGATAATGAATAATTTTAACTCGTTCAGAAATTATTATAGTTGACAAAAATAAAAGCGCATCATACAATCTCTCTGAGCACGACTACTTGGTAATTATTTTCCGACAACTACAGTAATTAGTCAGAAATATGTAAAATAAGAGATTATTTATAAAATTAAAATAATTTTTATTGCAAATTGATTTTATGAAGATATAAAGATTAAAAAAAAACCCTCAACCAGCTTATTGAATAATAAGAAAATATTATAATGATGGAAAATAAAAGGAAAATTATAAAAAAATAAAAAAAATTATGAAATTAAATAATAATATGAATTATCGCAAACAATTCAATATAATTGTTAATGAGTTGAAAATTATATCATTGTCAAAAGCCAGAGAGCATAAATAATTGAGATGAAATGAAATTTAAAAGAAAAACAAAAAATAAAAACAAAAAATTCAAAGAAACCAAAATTAAAAAAAAATTTAAATCTTTTTGTTTTTCTTTTATCCTCTTTTATGTGTGTAAATGTGTGTGTGTGTGGCACTGTTTAATTGTAAATTAAATTGCTTTGGCGTTAAGGACAAACCTTTGACTGGAGATTGATAGAGGAGCTATAATAGAATCACAATTGTTGCTATTTGTTGTTATTGCTGTGGTTGTTGTCGGTGGTGTGGATGCGGACGGCGACGATGACGAAGACGAAGAGAGAGCTGTAGTGCTACCGCCTCCGCTACTACCACCAGCAGCGGTGGTGGTGGAAGTTGGATTAAATAAATATGAGGCAGCCGATGACAAATCTTGAGTATGGTGATGTTGTCGCTTGTGAAATGGTATGCGATTGGTACGGTGGCTAATTTTGTCAGGTCTACTGTTTGATTTCAATTGAGACGTTGAGGTTGTACGTCCAGCACATAGTTTTTTACACCTGAAAGCCAATGCGGCCCATGCTTCAGAGTAGTTATCTACTTTTTTGTTTTGTTTAATTCTACTTTCTTATTATAAAACTAAAACTAGATTTTTCTTGGGTGCTTGGGCATCATTTTTACATACTAACCAAAGTCTTATAATTCGTCAATATAAATTTTTACTTATAAGAAAATTAAACAAAAATTAAGCTTTTTTTTAAATAAAGATTAATTTCTTCTACTTTAAAGTATCTTTAGGGAATCACAGAAAAGGTCATGTCAATTTTGCACTCGACTGAGCAACAAAATATAATTAATAAATAAGTTTAGATTTAGTAAACACGTAACAAAGATACAAAATTACATAAAAAACAGTTGTTTGGTTTCT
This sequence comes from Diadocidia ferruginosa, assembly GCA_027564275.1. Lineage (NCBI taxonomy): Eukaryota > Metazoa > Arthropoda > Insecta > Diptera > Diadocidiidae > Diadocidia > Diadocidia ferruginosa. The sequence continues at coordinate 6,413 of JANSTW010081449.1, read as the reverse complement.
GTGGTATAAAGCTTTAAAATTAAATTTGGTTAAAAATGCGACATTTAAAGCAAATATTAAAGAAAGAATATTAAAACACGAACATTTTGGTGAAAAAATTATTATTACAAGTTTTTGCCAAATAGAAGATTGCTAATCTCGGTCATTGCGTTACATAACTTAGAAATGACAAAGGTTTTTTGTTGCCAAAAGGGTTAAGTTTATTAAATTTTAAAATTTGTTAGCAGAAATTCGTTCACAAAATATTTTGTGATACTTTATGTCAAATCAACAAGATTAAATGGTTTTATTAATTTTGTAATATATTTTCCATTTCAATCGTAAGATTGTTTAAACATTGAAGTAACACAATACCCTTAGAAGATGTCGCCATTTGAAAAAAAAAAACAAAAAATATCCTTAACAAAAATTAACCAAATTGTTATTGAAAAACCATAACATTTTTGTGCTACAGAAATTCATCGGGTGACACAAAAAAATATTTTATTAAAAAAAACATTTAACAAAAACGATTAAATTTCAGATTTCCTGCTATACGCGACAATATATAACATTATCTTATCGGACATGCTGATAAATGTATATATATATAAATTGTCAGTGTGTTTTGCTAAAAAGTAAATAAAAATGCATAAAAGATATTCTAAACTAATTCGGCTTAAGGTTAAAAAACATTTAAAAAAAATCGAGAGAAAATTAAAAAAAAACAATTACTCACTTTGTACAGACACATGTTGTCTTTTGTGTGGGGTCAACGAAATCCCACACGGAATTTGAGTTATTTAGATTTTCAGAGGCGGAATTTCCATTTTCCTCTTTAATTGTTGTCGTCGTCATTGACGTGGCTCCAACTGTTGCATTGGATGCCGTTTGTGGTAAGTTTGTTGAATTTACAATTAAGTCCTGCCACACTCGTTCAGGTAATATGTTCGATATTGATGGGGTTGAGTGCATTGTTATTGGATTTCCCAAATCGTTTATTGATTTCTCCAATATCGGAACAGGCAAAACATTTTTACACTTTGCATCGTACTGTTCGTCGTCCAGATCGGTTATTAAAACATATTTCGATGGATAGCGCATTTTAACACCACCTAAAATATAAAGAAAATTAAAAAAATGTTTATTAAAAATGCAATCGCTATAAAAACCTGATAAAACTTCGACCATTGGTGGCAGATTTTCATTCTCCTTATTGCACAGCGGATAAAATGCACACCAATCTTCAAAGGATCTCTGTGTTACAGGATCCAAATTTCGAAAACTCTGTCCCGTTAAGGTGGCCGCCAATCCAAATGGAGCCAAAATAACAGATTTTGGTTTAATTTCATTATTATTGCTGTTACCTTCGGCCTTAACGCCGTCATTGTTGTCAGCATTATTAGTTGGATTTGTGCCCGAATTGCCACCATTCGCACTGTTGTTGGTGGCACTTGTATTAGCCTGGGCTGCCGCTTCGGCTAAATATTCCGGTGTTAGTGGTCGAACGGCAGGATGGACCCGCAGATCCATTGATGCACATACCGTACTTTCGCCATGGACGAAAAAGGCAAACGAAAATGATAAATGATGAGAGCTGAAAAAGAGAAGTTTTCTGTATTTTTGCAAATTCTTTAGTCGAAAGCGTTTTTGTAAAATTTATTTTAGAATTGTGAAATTTTTGTTGAGACGAATCTGTTTTTACTTATTTAGATAAATGAATTTTACTGGATTAAGAGCCTCCTATCGCTTAATTCTCCAATAAAGAGCAAATTTCATCAATCTTGGAATTCTTATAGAAGTCAACTCTTTTGGAACTGTTTTAGAAATCTTAGAATTCTTAAGGAAGTCAACTATTTTGACTGTCTTTTCGAAATATTGGAATTCTTATGGCAGTCAAGTATTTTGTAAATTCTTATGAAAAAGTCAACCCTTTTGAAAGTTTCTTGGAAATCTTGGAATTCCTATGGAAGTCACTCGAAGTCAACTCTTTTGGAAATTTTTAAATTCTTGAATGCCTTGGAATTCTTAAGGAAGTAAACTATTTTGGATGTTTTTTTGTTGACTTCCTTAAGAATTCCAAGATTTATGAAACACTTCCAAAAGAGTTGACTTCGCGGACTTCCATAAGAATTCCAAGATTTCGAAAAGACATACAAAATCTTGGAATTCTTATGGAAGTCATTCGAAGTCAATTTTCTTGAAATTTTTGTTAAAGTCAACTATTTTGAATGTCTTTTCTAAATCTTGGAATTCTTAAGGAAGTCAACTATTTTGGATGCATTTTAAAGTTTTGAAGTTATTCGAACTTAACTCTTTTGAAGTATTTTAGAAATCTTGAAATTCTTATGTAAGTCAACTCTTTTGGAAGTGTTTTGGAAATCTTGAAATTCTTATCGAACTCAACTCTTTTAAAAGTGTTTTGGAAATCTTGAAATTCTTATGGAACTCAACTCTTTGGGAAGTATTCTGAAAATCTTGAAATTCTTATGAAACTCAACTATTTTGGATGTATTTTCGAAATCTTAGAATTCTTATGGAAGTGATGAAAGTCATTCAAAGTCAAATCTTCTGGAAATGTTTTTTGAAATCTTAAAATTCTCTGCCTGGAGTTTAATTAAATACTTAAAAAATCATCCTGCACAGTGTGAATAATAAAATTATGACTAACGAGGTCTTCCAAAACATTCGCCTGTAGATTTAGTTTATTAAAAAAAATATAAATTCCTAGCGCCATATTAAAGCCGCCATTTTGAATTTTTTAATTCTGATTTCGTAATTGAAAATTAGCTAAAATTTAAATAAAAATTGGTGAAAATGAAATTTTTTCCTAAAAAAATTGAAAAACAAAAACGTATTCAGACCAATTTTTGTGTCTCTAGATCAAAGAATGTAGAAGCCACAATTTCCGTAAAAATTTTCTAAAAATTTTAAGCGATTCACAAATAATTACTATTTAATTTTAATAAAATAAATCTAGTCGTGAAGATTTTTGGTCGCTATAAGATTTTGAGTCGCTATAAGATTTTGAATTTAAATCGGAATTTAAAATTAATTTAAAATGACGGCTTCAATATGGCGGGAAAACCATAATTAATATTTCAAAAGCGATTCATTCCATTCCGATTTAACAAAATAAATTTGCATTTTTTTTCGGGTCGTTGACATTTTTTGTATAATATTTGCTAGAGATCGAATAATTTAGATTTGAATTTAGGTGGGAAATACTTTCATCTAAATACGAAAGGCTTAACAGCAAGATTTTGTTTATGTTGATGAAATGATTCTCATAAAAACCGTTAAAATGTCGAAAGAGGACGATGGATTCGTTAAACTTAAAAAGTTCATCCACAGAGACCTTCCTTTTTATTTTGGAAATTTATTTGGTCGCATTATGCTTATCTATATACAACACATTGCGAATTTGTAAAATTTTTTTTCCAGATTTAATTACTATTACTGATTAACTCTTTCGTACCCAAATAAAAAAAACACAATAATAATAATTGCTTAAAATAAGTCCGTCGATCCTGTACTTTTGGAAAAAACTAGTTAGGAAATGCTTCCCTGTAAATACAAAGGGGTTAATTCATTAATTTGTATTGTTGAAACGATTCCTCAAAAACATAAAAATTGTCGAAAGAGTACGATGGACACTTTAAAACTTACAAAGCAAATCCACAGAGATCTTTCATTTTTTATCTTGGAAATTTATTTTACGGCAATTATGCTTATTTACTTTAGAAAACACATTGCGCATTTATTAAAATTATTTTCCATATTTAATTTTGAGATGAAAAAAAAGACGAACAGCAACAACAACTTACTTTTTACCAAATCCACATTCGCTATTTGAGCACGGTTGAACAAACCACCTGCCGAGACGAACAATTTCCTTTGACAATAAACATCTGTTGGACAATGAAAAAATTATAAATTAATTTAAGATTTTGATTAAATTATTCATCAATTATGAATAATGAGAAAAAAACTGTACCTTTCTATTAAGTTATGCAATGCCTTGAAGAGTAGAGAACGGCATTCATATGTTATTCCACTTTCCCATGATCCTTGGCCACCGTCTGCAAATAAAAAAATCAATTAATATTTTTTTCAGAAAATTATTTGTTAAAAATAAATAAATTTAAAAAAAAAATCAAAATGTTCTTTAACACCTTGTCAACATTTTTCATTTCTTCTTCAGATAATCTCGTTGTAAAAAAACCAACAAAAATTACGACTCAATATAATCAATGGAAATTTAGACGAAGTTTTTTTTTAGAATTGAAAATATAAGTAGGTATATGAAAAACATACATTGATTAAAAAATACTTATAAACGTATTTGTTAAAATTATAATACAAATGGGTATGTTCAAAATGAAAAGCACTGGTGGCAGTGTAGATAAAGTGCACATATTGTGCAAAAAGATTTCCATATTATTATAAGCCATAATATACACCAAATAGAATATCGGAGATTCAATTTGTGTGTTGCTTGTATATTGCGAGTTAATGTAAATGACAATGTACGAGTTATAAGGTATAATTAAAAAAAAATGTATAGATATATTCATTCATTCCCATTCCCAGTTTATATAAAGCTTCGTTCATTTCGTATTTTACAAAAACATTTTTAAATGTTATAAAATGCAAAAAGGTTCTTTTTTAAAGAGTCGATTATTATATGCGGGTATATTTCTATATAATAAAGTTCATATTTCGTGTACATAAAGTATATGATGATGAAACATATATACCCATTTAAATGTATATAAGTTTCACTTCACAGACTTGTTTTAAATAAGCAAGAGAAGAGAATAACCAATTTTTTAAGTAGGTATTTCCAAAGTCTACCATACTATATAGAGGCTAGAGCTACACCACATTATAACGTTAAATCGACTGAACATAAAATCATCCTACACACAATTTACTTTACCAAGTATTGGTGTTCTTTTCCACTCCCAGACCTACAGTTACACAAAAATTTCCACTCTCCCAAAAAAATATTATATCGATATATTGTAAATATTATAGAATTTGTGTACATATAAAACAAGTCGAGTGCCATTATAATATGTACATAAAATTGAAAATATAAAATATTAAAGATACGTCGACGAAGGTCGATTCCTTTTATTATATTCCGTCTACGTCATGCGACATTCCACCAATCAGATTAAAATATTTGCGTCATTTATGTTTGTTCAACGTCACTGTGGGCTGTGTACGCCGTGCTACTGAAAATAAATAACCGACACTAATATACTATTTCCTAAAAACCATGTATACAAAGTAATAGTAATTCCTGGCCATAAAAAATAATTAAATTTTCTTGTTTATTTCAAATACCTCTAAACGTCTTGTATACTATTTCTTGCTATTTTTTTTCTTCTGCTACTTGCATACAAAATAACAAAACTTGAAATTATTGCGTACAAATGAGTTATGCGATATATTGTGTGTGCAATCTCCTCAGTTTGTTTGCATGTGTGTTTTGTTGCAAAACAGCTAGATATGAATCAGAAAAATATTTTGATTTTTATATTATACTAGCTAAGGTATATAATGCACACTGCTGAATTGCTACAATATTATTATAAAGCAAGTTTTTTTTTCTTTTCAGATTATAAACATTATAAACCGTGCGTTTTTCATTGTGCAATAGCAAACACAGAAAGAGCTGAGCGGTATACTATAATCGGCTGCGAAAATTGTGAAAACAATGAACTTTTATAATTGTATCAATTTTTATTCATAAAAAGAAAAGATGCAGAATTACAGTGAAATTTGCGTATTTCTTTCGAAAGTCGAATTGGAAACCTCTATTTTTGTTCATTCAATCAATAATTTCCATATCCTTAAACCCGAGATTAAAAAAATTGTTCCACCATTATTTCTGAATGGAAATGTGTTTTCATTCGTTAAAGCGTGGGTAAATTAAAATTTTGTTAGTGTACACTTAAAGGGGGAACAACCTTCTTTTAAATGGGAGGGCCTAACTTTTGTATGAACAATTTCTAAATATAAATATTTATAGGTGTTGTGTGGTATTAAATGAAAGGTCTTGACAAGAGCTACAATTATTACAATTAGATCTAGGGGTTCTGGTCCAAAGTTCTTCCTTGAGCCTGCAGGAGGGGTTGTATCCTGTTGGCGGTACACAACACACACATGTTTTGAAAAAAAAAATGTATGTGTTATAGCTTTTCAATGGTGAATTTAATTCTGGTCGAGTGGTTCGAAATCCACTTAAAACTGTATGTTCCTATATATGATATCATCATATCATATCATATAAACATAACATAAGAGCAAAAAATTTATGCACTCCCAACCAAAGTCTATTCTATACAAAGTCACTGCAAATCGCAAAATTTTTCTCCAAATTGTCGGCCATCTTCTCAGACAGAATTTTGCCTCTACAATGA
>JANSTW010081338.1:0-19437 GCA_027564275.1 Diadocidia ferruginosa | reverse complement strand
TAGCTATTATGACTTCTCGATCGGATCGAGTGGTATAATTTATATACATTTTCATTGTTATACTCTATTTAAACTTAAATTATCATCTAGAAGTCATAATAGCTACGTTGGAGCGTATCGGAATTTTAATCTTGTCTCGATATCGATAATATCGAGTTTCATAATCGAGCCTCTGTTCCAATGATGCATTTACTTAAATAGAAAAATAAGAATTCCACTTTAAAAATTTTTGTTTTTTATAATTTTAACATCATAAGATAAAAGCCGTAAATATATTTTTTTAAAGTGGACATTCATTTTTTTTTAATTAAATGCCGAGGAAGCCAATCATTGGACTAGGTGGTATAATTGCCTAATATAGGTTACATATCAAAGGTTAAACAAGAACAAAAAAAAACTGTCTGTTTTGATAAGTACTAATTAACTTAATAGGGTAGGCGAGGTTTTCTAAATGTCAACAAATTGTGTAACTAAAAAATATATTTTTGGATTTTCGCGCTACGTTCAATCGATTGCCCATAAAAAATACAACAAAACTGCATTTTTAACTCAAAATGCTCCAAAATGGATGATAGGTGAATTTCTTGTTTAACCGTCGATATAAGTTTCCACCATTTTTTTTTAATAAAAAATTTGCATTTTATTGTAAAAAATCTTTTATCTTTTCCATTATTGCTACTAAGTTTTTTTTGATCATTCGAATGCTCTGCAGAACTTCTCATGATCAGTGATATGCACGAAGCCACAAATAGACCCATTTTTTGATCTTTATTACTCTTAATTATTTTATTATTAATTAATGCATATCCCTGATCATGAGATACCTCTTTATTAGTAAAGTTTGACCCAGATTTTTACAAATACATTTCGAAATGCATTTAAAAAACATTTATTTCTCAATTTTTATAATTACAAAATTAATAATATTTTGGTATAATATTTAATAATAATAATAATAATAATTTGTTTAGTATAATCAATAGGTTCTTTTGTGTACTGTTTTTTAATTATTTTTTTATGCGTTTTTAATTTTTTTTTATTTTGTGTGAGTGTGGGTTTTTCTTCATTCATTTTTTTCATTTAATAATACAGTGTGTATAATTCTAATTCTATATAATATATAAATTTTATAATAATAAAATATAAAAAAAAAGATTTTTTCTTTATTTGCTAATTTTTATGTAAAAGGGTAAATTATTATCAAAAGAAAAAAATAATTTTAAAAAGGAATATTTCAATAATTAAAATAGATAATTATAACTTTTGTTAGTCGCATCGTAGTTTTTCTTGATTAATCAAAAATAAATTCTAAAAATTCTAAAAAATGCTTGATTATTATAAAATGCCGTGACAAGAAATAACACCCAAAGACATAACGCCAAAAAGCTTTAACAAGCTTCGAACCGGAAAAATCACACGAAAACTATTTATTGGTTTGTGTCTTTGCTAAAAACCGATAAAATTTCCATTTTAATAAATTATAAATAGAGCGATGGGTTTATATTTTAGCTGCTATGTCAGTTTTAGAATTAAAAAAAATATATAGAAAATAGCTTTTTAAAGCTTTTGGGCCTTATGTTTTTGGGTGTTATGTCATGTTACCTAAAATGCATATAAAAAGTGAGTTTCGTTTGGTTTCTCTCTATTACAATTGTTTTTTTCTAAATATATTACGTCTAAAGCTCTATATAATATTGTTGTTTTGTTTCTTAATTAATCTGTTTAGGGTATAAAATATATGGAATAGAAAAAATCCAGTGTTTTGTATTTATATTATTAAAAAAATATTTAATTAAATTTAAAAAAAACATTTTGATTATTTGTTATTTGATTTATTTATGTATGGAAAAAGATAATGTAGCAGACTTTTTTGTTTTAATACAATGAAGGGAATTTTTATAGATTACGTCAATTTTATTTATCAAAATAAAAAAAGGTTTTAAAAATGAAAATGTTTCATCAGAAATTCATATTGAGAACATTTTTTCAAACAATAACAAAATTAAAACAAAATTCTTTATCAATAATAACTGGGGACCATCAAAGTTTAAAATAAAATTATAATAGAATTAAATTCAAATCAAAGAATCTATTTTCAGTCATTTAAAAAAAAAATTATAAAAAATTGTTAATAAAAAAATAATAAAAAATGATTTTTTTGAAATAAATAAAAAATGTTTTTTTAAATGAATAAAAAATGTTTTTTAAAAATAAATAAAAAAAAACAGTTTTCCCATTTAAAACTATACATATTTTTGTTTGAATATTTCACTTTTTTTCTAAATTAATAAATTTTTGGTTTTTCTTTTTTAATTCATGTGTTTTTATTTATTTCTTTTTTACCGTCGGGTTAGCATAATTGCTAAATTTTATTCTATTTTATCTGTTGCTATTTCTTTAAAAAAATAAACAAAATTAAAAAAGTTTATTTTTTTACGTATCGACTAGATTATATAATGTGTAATAATAATTATTTTTCGTATCTATATAATATGTTAAGCTAATTAAATTAATGATTATATTTTGTTGTTGTTGTCAGTTTTATAGCTCTTTTGAAACTTAACTATTAAAAAATGTCAATAATAATTTAAAAAATTCATATTGTAGAAGATAAAAAAGTATAATATGTAGTGACAATTGTTTGTGTGTGCGTTAAGCGCTTAACATACTGTTAGTTTTTTGTGTGTAGTGAAAGCTTTTTAAAAAAAATGTATGAAATAAACTATTTTTTCTGTAGATTTTATAACGTGGTTCATTTTCTAAAATAGGGAATGTTTAAATTTTTATCGGTTAATATGTCTACAGACAGTGCGACATCTATTGTGTATAAACTCGTTTGTAATCAGGCAACACGTTTTTTTATCGATATTGGATATTTAAAAAAATGTGTCGTCACAATGCTACGCACTAACCTAAACAATCTTATAAAAAAATGATCTTTTTAAAGTTTATAAAATCTAAAAAATTGCTTAAAAAGTATTTTTCATTGTAAAATACATAGTTATATATGGTTTTTATATAATCAGACTTTTTATTATAAAAAAAATATTTTGAGGTTACGTTAGTATATAAGAAATTGATAAGATGCCATCATATGTTTTGCAGCATATTATGGTAGTCAACTATTTTTTAAAAGTTTTCTGTTTGAATACATGGGAACTATTACGTGACAGGATATAACGTACAAAAGCTTTAAACAGCTTTTTCTTAATTTTCAACCTACATAACGCCCAAAAAAAATATTTTTGCTTAATTCAAAACAGATATAGAATGCCCAACGAAATACATAAAATAACAGAACCCAAAAAATACTCTTATTGTAAATCCAACACTGATGGGTTTACAATACAAATTTTATTTTGGGTCTTATGTCTTTGGGTGTTATGTCGTGGAGCTTTTAATTTTAATTTTATTATTTAAAAAATATTCATACAAATATCGTGGAATAGAGTTTTTTCTGAAATATAATGTAACAATTTTTCTATGAGTCTGACGCGAAAAAAGTTGGATTTTTTTACATTATTTGTACTAGTAGTTCTAGTACTCACCGTTAATCGCTGTAGGTCTGTATCAAGCAGTATTAAGCGTTATGTCGGTTTTAGTATTAGGAAAAGTTTTTGAAAGCTTTTGGGCGTGGTGTCATGTCACTTAAATTACCAATATATATTTTAAATTTGTTTTTTATTCAGTTTTTTTTAAATATAAAATATATTTAATAATGACTTTGATTCCTTTTAGCATAACAATTTTAGCTGCTTGATGTGACAGTCTTTTATTTGGAATATTTAGAATTAATTCTCAGTCATTGAACTACAAAGTGTCAATTAGAAAAAAATTATATTTTATTAAAATTAATATATCCATACGAAAAAATTAATATCGTGCAAATATTTTTTTAAATTTCTAAAATAAAATCCAATACGGAGAGACCTTAATGACTATCATATTGATTCCTCAAATCCACCAGAATTGTCAGATATTAGTCTAACTTTCTGTCACTGGGATTATCATACTATAACATTTTATTTATTTTATTTTTTCTCTTTGTTCCGACTGAGTATTAAAATCATTGAAAATAAATACTATAAAAACTTTAAGGTCAATTTCAAAAATATGGCAGTTAAAAGTGAGATTTAAAAACCTATTTTCATACAATCAAGATCTTGTTTTAATTAATTTCTTAATCAAATTTGTTTTTTTGTTGTTGTTGTATATTTTACTTTAAATGTTACTCTTAAATCTTATATAAATTACACATTTAATTAAATAGTTATCTTTTTTTGGGCTAGAGGTGGACACTGCGGTTCCCCCTCTTCTTATCGCCTCTGTATAATAATCATCCTTTGTTAACACATTGCTGTTACACAAATTGTTTTGTTGACAAAATTGTTTACTTAGTTATTTTTTTTACAAAAATTGTTTTCTTATACAATAAAGTTTTTCTTTAATATATACTTAAATTTTAATTGTTTTTGAGTTTTTTATAAATATTTTGTTTTTTAAAAAATTTACTTTTTTTTGTAATATTATTGTTTTGTTTAAAAATAGTGTGTGTTTTTTGGGAGTTTTTTTTAAACACCGACATTTTTTTTTGTTTGGGTTAAATTATTTAATTTATAAATATATTTTTTTAAATTAAATTATGTATGAAAATGCGGGTTGTGTAAAATAGGGGATGGTTTTTCTTTAATTATTATTTATATTACTTTATGTGGTATAATGTTAAATTAGCATTCAGACGATGAATCTACGGCTAAATTATGCAGATCAGCATAATTAACGATGGCCCGGTGAAGAAATTCATATTGAGCCTGGAAATGGAAAGTTATGGTTAAAATAAAAATAAATTTTAAAAAATAATTTCTGTTAAAGTAGGGTGTTTGTTTTATTTTATTTTCATCATATACAAAATGGCGACGTAGTTCAAAATGGTGAATAAACTAAAAACTTGGAACATGACTTTTGATGTAAAGATTTTGTTTTACCAATTTTGTATAATTTATAAATTTTTCATAATAAAATATTCTGTAATAATAATAATTAAGCGCAAACAAAATAATAAGAACTATGGCTGACTTTTACGCGTAATATGACAACGTCCAAAATATATTTTTATTGTAAACCCACTTATAATTTGTCCTAAGTTTTAAAATAAAGAATATTTTGTCGCTGGGTTTTATGTTTTTGGGCGTTAATTTCATTTCTAAAGTTTCGAAAATATACTTTTTAGTTTTATGTCTCGGTTTTAGTATTAGAAAAAAAGCCTTGGGCGTTATGTCTTTGGGTGTTATGTCATGTCACCCTTTTTGGGCGAAACATTCAAATATTTTTAATACAACAACACTAACCCACCTAAAAATCTGTCATTTTTGTGTTTTAAATTCATTGTTTATATTTCAACAATAATTTTGACAGATTTCGGCTAAACTAATCATAAACATCGGATTTTTACTCACGATTAGAAAATCTACGCACTACATCAACTCTTTTTACTAATTTCGAAATAGGCATAACGCCCAACATCATAATATTATAACATAAATTAAATTAAAACCGACATAACGATAACACCCAAAATATACTTTCATTGTAAACCCACAATATCATTTTATTTGTTTTTTGACGTGCTTTTAGATATGGGTTTACAATAAAAGTATATTTTGGGTGTTGCGTAGTTGGGATTTATCGGTTTTTAGCCGGTAGGTTTTTAGCCGGTATTAACGGGTGTTATGTCGTCGTTGTTTGATTTTAAAATAATTAAAATGGTTACATGACATTACATCTAAATCAAAGATAATCCAAAATTATTTTCTTGTGTCGAATTGACTTTCTTATACATGGTTTTTGATCTAAATAAATACTACCCGAAAGCTTTAACAAGCTTTTTATTATGATTCTAAAACCGACAAAGCAATTAAAATATTCTTTTACTGTAAACCCGGCTATATTTTTCATTTTTAGAAGGTATATTTTAGCGGTTTTTAGCAAAGACACAAAAAATATAGTTTTTGGTGTGATTTGGTATTATGCTTGATAAAGCTTTGGGTCGTTGTCATTGGGTGTTATGTCATGTCACGGTTAAAAATATATTCTGCATCTTATGCCTTAGAGTGGTGACATGACATAACACCCAAACACAAAGCCCAAAAGCTTTACCAAGCTTAAAACCGCTCAAAAGCTTTTTCTAATTTTTCTTATTCTAATGTTTTAGAATTAAGAAAGAGCTTCTGAAAGCTTGTGGAAGGGTTTTCTTTAGGAGTTGTCATGTCACGGATATATCGAGGGTATGTCGCCCAAATCCTCCACTTGTTTAAAAATTATTATACAAATGAGAAAGATTAGATAAAAAAAACGCTCATTTTACCCAATATTACTTACATATGAATCTAATAACATGTTACGCTGTGATCGTAACTTTCTTGTCGTTGTACAAATATCCACTTTCTTTTCAGTCCTTACAAGTTGTACTAGAATGCACATTGCAACATAAATTGAGCTACGTTCGGTTCCCGTACTTTGAAAAAAGAAAATATTAATGGAAAACTTTTTTAAAACTGTTTAACAAATAATTACTTGCAATGAACAGCAATCGGACCAATACTGGCGTATGTTGCCTGACTATTGTGATGATTTTGAGCTTGATCAACAAGCTCAATCATACCGCGTGCCACCTCCGGCACCTCACCCTCAACCGTTGGCCAACCGTTGTACTGGAATTGCGTAACCTTTATTGTGTCTTTCATCTTACAATTTGTCACATTAAACTCCCGTCTCGTATAATATGGACAACTTTCACTTTGCATATATTTTACTAAAATGTGATCGTACTGAATTTCATCGTCGGCCCAATAGCGTGGACATTTTTTCGGCCCATCACCAATCTAACAAATTAAACATTAAACATAAACATCTTAAATCTAAAACTTATTTTTTTACCTCTGAAATCATAACAATTGTATTGATTCCCTGTTCCGAAATCATACGCCAAAAATCAGGTATTGTCTCTTCCAACGGATCTTGCGTTATGATAAACGACTCTGAATTATCGTAGCCCTCGATAAACGATGCATTTATGTAGGTAGAATGATCGCGGCCCGGTATTGGTGTTAAAATGACGCGATTTCTATCAAACGGTATCACAAGCTTTGAACGATTTTTACTAACGTGCTCTTCGCCACTGCCAAACGTACACGTTTTATTTGTGTCATCGGTTATGGATTTTATTCGCTGGTTAGAAGAAAAAAAAATCTCACAATTAAATATGTTTTCTATGTTTTCAAAGAAACAAACAAATTACCTCAAATTCTATTTCTAATTTGCATTTTTCCGTACTGTCAGTCAAGCGGGTCTTAAGACTTTCAACAGCTGCACTAAGTCCTTTGACGGGTAACTCTGTATTGCCGTATTGGGCAATGTCCAACAGGGCTCGATACAAAAATATGTATTGTTTCTAGGGGATGAAAATTTTATTAAATAACAGACGTCTTTTTAATTTAAGGCAAAATTATTAAATTTAAGAGACACATTTTTTATTTTTATTTATTTTATATTTAACAAACAAGCTAATATGTTTGTTTGTTTTACCGGTGCAAATTTCGCAATCGATTTTTAACTAAATTCCTGACTAGCTTGAAACTTTTAACTCAAAATCATTAAGCGATTCTGGTAAAAGTTTACAAAATCTTCCTCGATTCCCAGTTTTTGTCATTCAAATCGGTATAGAAATCGGAAAATAAGACATCATATTTCGGAAGCACAGAAATTATTTCGGAAATCAGAAATCATTTCGAAAATCACAGATATCAATTCGGAATTCCGTTATTGGAAAATCATTTCGGAATGCACGAATTTTTTTTCGGAAAACAGAAATCATTTTAGATATCAGGAATCATTACGGAAATAACGAAAACAAAATCGGAAATGACTGAAATCAATTCGAAAATTAGAAATCATTCGAAAATACCGAATATTGTATCGGAAATAACAGAAACACAAAATTAAAAAAAAAACGAAAAACATTTCGAAAATCACGGAAAAATACTTCGGAAATCTCGGAAATCTCGGAAATCAGTAATAATTTCGAAAATCCCATAAATAATTTCGGAATTCACAGAAACCATTTCAAAAATCAGATAATCATTTCAACTTCGAAAAAAGCCCCAAAATATTTACCAATGATTGAACAAGGAAATTTCTTTGGTGTCGCATATCACAAACAGTATTAAATATTGAAACTTGTCCTTCGTCGTCCAGTTGTTGCATGAGTGAGTCCAGCGCCACCAACGTTCCAGTTCGTCCGACACCAGCGCTGCAATGCACCAAAATCGGTCCACGCTGAAGGGAATAAACTGAATTTATTTGTCGTATAAATTTAATAATTCCGTGTGGATGTTCCGGCGCCATAAAGTCTTTCCACACCAAATAGTGGTATTGTGTAATGTGTCGACGTTCCTCTTCTTCTTCGCCACCAAGTCCACCGCTATTGCCGTTGTTTAAAATTCGCTTGGTGACCTTTAAAAGAAAATAATTGCTTAAAAATATCTCTGGAATTTCATTTTCCGTTTCTTACCTTCAGTTCTCGCACTAAATAGTCCGAGTAGCGTGTCTCCTCTAAAAATGTTACCGTAATTTCACCGAATTTCGTTGAATCATCAACTTTTTCTGGCCAATATTTCGCACACTTTGCCTTATTGTATTCCTCTAGATTGGTCAACATTACGATTATTTCCAAATGTTGCTCCCAAATCATACGCCAAAAATCACTGACCGTACTGTCCATTGGGCCCTTTAAAAGTTTTCAAAAAAATATTTTAAACAAGAGTCAATGAATTTTGCCAAATTTTCCTACCTGAGCACAAATAAATTTCTTACGCTCTTTGTAGCCCAACACAAAATTACCGTTTATATAGTCTGAACCGATAGTTGCGTTCTTTTCGGCCAACCGAACTCTCGTCTGATCGTACGCCTTAATGTCGGGATAACGATTTTTGAAAACATTTTCCTTTGCATCGGAATGTTTGGTTGTGCGATCGTTAAATCGATTTGGCAGCATTTCGTATTCGCGCAAGAATCCATAGTCAGTGTCTTTGTGTCGTTGAACGTAGGCCTGTGGCAGTTCGGTGCGAAGAATCGGTCCAATGTCGGCCGGCTTTGATGTAGACGATCCGATTAAATGTCGATGATTATGAGTATTACGACCACCACACAGGGCTCGACTCAACGAATCCCGAAGGCTTATCACCTCATCACCCTGAGCAGCATTTTTACTAAATCGTTGCCAGAAGTAGAGAGCAATTAGCAACACTAATACCAACAATATTAAAGCGCAAAACACTTGAGTGACCGTGTTGAGTAGAGAGTTTCTCATCGACATTTGTTCGTAGTAAATTGGGCCACCGGGTTTTGTCTCAAAATATTCACTGTACGTTGAAATGGTTTTGTCCTCATCGTCCACTTTGACTGCGAAAAAATTGTTGAATTAAAATCTGTCAGTTTTATTTAATTAAAAAAATGCCGTCGTTTTTCAAGATGGCCACTTTTAATTTTAAAAGAAAATTACTTTTTTTTTGTCATATTTTTACAAGAAATAATCTAAAATTAGTTTATGTCAGATCTTCGATTGAAATTTCAAAGATTTTCATTAAATTTTAACTATAAACTATTAATCGTGAAAGTTCTACAAGATTTTCTAACAATCACATAAAGATTTAAAAATCGATTAAAAATTCTTGAAAATTTTTTCCAAATTGAAATTGCATAACGTTCAACGGTGACATGACATAACACTCAAAGACATAACGTCCAAAAGCTTTAACAAGCTTTTTTTCCTTTTTCTAAAACCGACATAGCAGCCAAATTATGCTTTTATTGTAAACCCATCGCTTTATTTACAATTTTTAGAAGAAAAAATATATCGGTTTTTAGCAAGGACACAAACCAAAAATTAGTTTTCGTGTAAATATAGCGGTTTTGGGCTTTTAGGCGTTATATGTCACGTGTTTGGCTATTTTTTTTATAGTTTTCGAGAGTTTGTACGAAATATTCAATGAAATATTTCTAGAATTCATGGGATATCGTTCAAGTTCAGTTCAAGAGTACAACACACTTTACCAAAAACTTCAATTTTTTTTGTTCAGAAAAAGCAATAACACCCAAAATTACTTTTATTGTAAACCCATCACAACAAACATATTTTTGCGTCTTCGCCAAAAATCCAATGCCCTGTGTCTTTGCTATTTTCTTTTTAAATTGATGGGTTTACAACAAAAGTATATTTGCTGACATGAAATAACATCCACCCAGCTTCGCCAAGATTCGATAAAATACTGTAGACAGTTACTGTAGGAGCTTTATATGAAGAATGTAGAAAATCAACTTAAAAAAGAAAAAAAAATTGTATGCAATTTTTTCAGTTTTATTGACTAACAGTGCAAGAAAATAGCAACTGAGTAAGAGTGAGTTTAACAAGCTTTTTCTTTCTAATTTTCAAACCCATTATATGAGCCAAAATATAAAGTTTTCGTGTAATTTTAGCGACTTTAGCTTGTCAAAGCTTTGAGCGGTATGTCTTTGGGTGTTATGTCGTGTCACGTATTTGAGCATGAGCTAAATTTTAAGTATTTTTTCAGACTTTCTTTAAATTATTTGGAAGATTTAATTTTTTTAAAGCCTACGCAGAACTTACCAATAACTTCAACAAATCCTGTATAATTACTATTCGGATCCAGTTGTCCGTCGAAAATCTCAAAAGAATTTGTATTTATGGAAATGGATGGTGGTGTGCTGGTCAAAATAAAAGCCTCACCACCGGCAACAGTGGGCACCGATGCCGCCACCGTTGGCACCGCAGTTGTAGACGTTTTTTGTTCCTCTTCATTGGGAATGCTATTGTCCGAATGTTGGCGGCGACGACGGCGGCGTCGATTTTTAGAGTTTAAAATTTTCGATGCTTCTGATGTTAAATTGCCGGCTCGGTCGAGGCGTTCCTTTTGCGTTAGGGTGCCAGGTTGCAGCGGAATTGCCGGCATAGGATCGGCTGTGTCGTCACCATCATCCGTATCGGTGGGCGGTGGTTTTGTTGGACGGATTCGTATGGGTTTGGCGTAGTAACCGTTTAATATTTTGCGGCAAGCCGCATTTTGCTGTTCGGCAATGACGCTTTCATTTTGTACAATTCGTTGTCCGTCGCCCAGAAATATTTCCGAATGAAAGTTGTTGTTTGACAGGATTTCGGCAATGTACGCTCCGCCACGTGTATTATTTGGCGAATGAACTTCGTGATAGGTCATGACGTCCATGTCTTCGGGCGCAGGTAGGTGCTTTGTTTGTTGGGCTCCAATGCGAACCAAATAGATGCGATAACCACAAATCGGTCCATTACGTTCGGATATTCTGGGCAGAATTAATTTGAAAATCCAATCGTCTGTTTCTGTTTTTACCTTGCCCCACAAAATGCGCCCGATTAGGTCTGGTGTTGTGGGTGGCATTTGGCAGGTGGCCGAAGCCGCAATGCCGGCCTTCTTGTTTCGCGTAACACCTGACACTCGGACCGTATAGTTTGTGTTGGCCGGAACATTTTCATAGTCTGCCTTTTGCGTCTTCTCGTCGATATATTTGACTTTTGGACCGTACGTTTCATTCTTGAGCAGACCATTGTCTGAACGAAATGTTGACAAACCATCCAGAACAATGTGATATGAGGTAATTTTTCCATTTGGTATGGCCGGTGGTTCCCAGGTGGCCGAAACAATTGTTCGACCCGATATATTGTAGTACGAACAAGACATTTTTAAATTTAATGGTTCCGTTGCCTGTCCATCCATTGTGGTACCGGTCACAATTTCCGACCAATTTCCACACAATTTTGTCAATTCACTGCACGATCGAACTTTGAATTTGTACTCAGTGGCCGTTCGCAAGTTATCAAACATGTACGGCAGATTTCGATTGTTTTCCGGATAAACTGTTTCGGCAATAATTGTAGAGTTGGCTCCACTTTCGGCCACAATTAGTTCATAACAATGTATAAAGTCCAGCATTTCAGTGGGTGGAGGTTGCCAACTTATCGTCATTGTCGTATACGAACTGCCAGTTACCTCAATGTTTGGAATGAAAACCGGATCTTTCTCCAAAGTACGAACAGGGTGTGGATACGTATAGGCCGGACTTGTGCCAATGTTATTTTTAGCCATGATTTTTATTTGATAACTTGAATTGGGCTCAAAAGATTCCAGAACGTAGGAAACATTTTTTCCATCAATTGCGTGATTGTAGTACGTGTATCCGGCCGAGCCTTCTTTCATGTGTTGCACAAAATATTGAGTAACTGGGTCGTTTCCATCGTTACACGTCCAATTAAGATATATTTTGCTCGCACCTACCGCCTTCACGTAATCGATACTGACCTGTGGAACGTCCAAAACAAGCAGCGAACTGTCATATCGTTCAGTTTTCGTGTCGTCAAATGGTGATGTCATTGAACAGGCATAAGAGCCGTTGTCTTTTTTCGAAACGTCTGTCACGTCAAGTGTCACATTAACATACGTCTCATTAACTAAATGTATTTGTGTGCGATTTTGCAGTTGATGACCGGTTACCGTTTCCGAATTGTACACAACAACATTGTCCTTAAACCATTTTATTGATTTTTTATATTCTTCCAGGGGAGAGGCTTCAAAGAGACAAAACAACTGAACAGACGTACTAATTTTGGTTCGAATTTCCCGCCCACTGTGACCCTTTAGCTTTGCCAAAATGATCGATTGAACGTGAAAATTTTCTTGAAGAATTTCCACCTCTCCCACCCTTTTGTGACAGCTAAAATTTCCCGTATCTTTGAGATGAACGTTTGTAATATTTAGTAAATGTTGATAAACATTAACCACATCCTGTTCTTCGTTTTCAGCATCATCTTCATCCGAAATTTGCACCAATTGTTTTGATGTTAAATATCTAAAAAGTGAAACTGGTTGATCATTATCGCCCTTGGCAAATAATTTCTTGTTACTCACCTTTTACTTGCCGCCATCGTACTTATGTTATGGCCATTTTTTGTCCACCAAACCGCATCTGGCGACATGGAGTTGCACGACAACGTAACATTATGTCCAACAATAGCAATTTTCTGTGTGATTTCATCTTGTTGTACCGAAAAAAACAAATCAATTAAAATATTTGTATAACCTTAAAATTGTACAAATCTTTTCGCCCCAAACAATAAACGCAGATAATTGCCGGAAAACAATTCTAATTTATTACTTACCCTGTCCACGGACCACAATTAATTCCAAACATAAAACAATTAGCATTAGAACAAATATTGAAGAATTAATGGATAAACACCGCCCTTGGGCTTGGTTGCAGCAGCAGCGGCCGATCATGGTGGCACAGGCAAAATATTTATTAGAAATTGGTTGTTTGTTAGCGATCCAAACAATTGGTTTTTTCACACAATTACACAAACTCGCATTACATATTACATTGTGCTGTGTCGCCGGCACATTATCCCGATTAATTTGTCAATTAAATTAGGATTATCTGCGACGGATCCCCAAATATAAACTTTTATAAATAAATCTCAACTTTTCCAAGTAAAAGAAAACACACAAAAGAAGAGATTTTTTCGTCGCGTACAAATTTGGTTGCGGTACGGCAAATGCACTGCGGCGCGCGATGCACTTTTATCATACCGCACATGCGTTTATTTTGTGGGAAGTTGATCGAAAAAATCTAGTACGTTTTTAAAATGCGGAAAAAAGTAAGGCGTTCCAAGCAAGGTAGTTATTTTTAGTTGCTTATATGTTTTGCGAGGCTTTTTTAAATTGCAATAAATTCAAATTATGAAAAAATCTAAATTAGGGCAAGGCAGATTTAGATTAATTTAGTTAAAATAAAAGGTATATTAATAATAGAAAATCTAATAAGTTAAAAAAATAATATAAATGAGCAGTTTAGTTTATATGAAATTATATATACTGTGTTTCGATGGCTAACTCAAGCCACATCAAGCCATGTCCCCGCCGGCGTCCAGCGTCGAAACAGCGTCTGACCAGCGAGTAAAACAGCGTCTGTTCAGCGAATGTTTAAATCCGGTTTAAGTATAAGTCTTGTCAGAAAGTTTATATGAAAATCAGCGACTACTTTTTTTCACGACAAAAATGGGATTTTGGGGCCAAATTTCAAGATAATACTACATTACATAATATAATATGGCATTTAGACGTTAAAAAGAGTCTGATCAGCGTCACGGAATTCGATTTTATTGCATTTTTATTTCAAGTCAAAGGAAAAAAAAAACATTCGCTGACAAACGCCGGCGGGGAGTTGAGTACTACACGTCAAAGTATAGATAAACAAAATGGCGCCAACTGAGAAGTAGCAAGTAAAACAGACTGATGCAGAAATAAAAATTATTCTTGCATTTTTCGAAGAAAAACTACTTTAAAATTAATTAAATTAATTTATAATAAATTTTTGTTAATGCTTATACTGCTCGATTTTTTATTATAAATTATAATACATTTTTGCGTTAACCTTCTGCCAATGGAAACGACCAGGGTTAGTCGCCATGTTATTAACTCAACGATAACTCAACACGCTTTAAGCTGGATTTTTCATGAAGCTACCGCGACAGGTCGCCTGTCGCCGCGACCAGTCGCTACACACTGCTCTTATGGGAATAACATGTAACCGATTTTTGTGCAGCGACCTACTGCAAGCACCGGAAAAATCCTCCTTTATAGAGGGAAGTGTTAAGAGGGTCCCCACAAACATTTTTTGTTCTAGAGTTAAGGGTACAAAGGTCCCCTTAAAGGGAAGGGGGGGTTTCAAAGTTTGTATGGATAATTACAAGAATGAAATATTTTGATGATTTTATTTATAGAAATGATAAAAGAGGCCCTCACAATTTTTGGTTTGTTTTGGACTTAGGTGGGGGAGCGCCCCATTTAAGTGGGGGAAGGGTTCAAAGTTTGTATGGAAAATTACAAGAATGAAATATTTTGATGATTTTATTTATAGAAATGATAATAGAGGTCCTCCCCCACCGTAAATGGGCACTCCTCCATCTAAGTCCAAAACAAAAAAAATTTGTGAGGACCTCCTTTATCATTTTTATAAATAAAATCATAAAAATATTTCATTCTTGTTATTTTCCATACAAACTTTGAAAGCAACCCCCCCCTTAAGGGGACCTTTGTACCCATAACTCTAGAACAAAAAATGTTTGTGGGGACCCCCTTAACACTTCCCTCTATAAAGGAGGATTTTTCCGGTGCTGTGCTGGTAAAGTAAATTTTACCTATATAAACATAATGTACTATACCTATACAAAAAATCATAAAAATTACAATTTATCATAATTTATCAAAAAAAATGATTGAATTTGGTTCGATAATATATTGTCCTTAACTCATATGAAAATTAAGTAAATTGACACAATAATAAAATTAATATGAATTTATTTCTGAAAATTTTAACGATTTTACATATAAAAAAATAGCGCTTGTTTCAGGTAAGGCGTTTTCGTGAGAGAAAGAGACACAGATAAAATCTGCGCAATATATCACCTTGTAAAGTCATAGTACCATGCCGAATTATATATAATTATTCTATGCTTTCATTAAACAGTATAGTAGTATTGAGTTTCTAAGTCATTCATAAAAAAAAAATTAAATTACCAAATATATAATATTATTATAATATTTTTTTGTTCTCTTAGCGTCGTGATACCTACAAGGAGTCATTAAGTGAGATTTGTCAATGCATCAACAATTCATATATTTGTGATAAATCACTTATGGTTTGCCACAAAAATTATCCGAAAATATTACTTATACACAAAGTAAGTTTAAAATAAACAAAAATTCAATAAATTAATTAACTCTTTTTAATATTTTAGAACCAAAATTGTCAACAACTACTACTGAAAACCCAAATTTGACTATATTCGATGTTCACAATGGTTGGATTTACAACCGATCAAATGTATGGCAGCGATTCAGTGACCCTGAATTCGGTTGGTGTTAATCTTTGCCACGTATATTGATGGGTGATCATAAAGGTTTTCGTCAAGCCATTGCCCAACTGGAAGGAGACTCATGCAAATTAGCAGTGTGATGGCCGAACGTTGTGATGAGAATCGAAATATTGTTCATGCTTGCGTTTCAATATGTTCGCCAACCAGTAATAAAGATGTGGCGGCGGAGCCGGTAGTAGTAGTGGTGGTGGCGGACACATCGCAATGCGACCTTGCCTGGATTATATAATTACGATTGAGTCACGTAATGTGAAACGCGTCAGCATACGGGAAATGATGTAATTGTGACGAGCAACACAAAATGCAATTCGTTGTATGGATGCATCAAGAGCACAAACACCTCCATCAAATAATGACACGTATTCCCTAACGTGGACCGAAAATATAGTTTAAGTGTAACAACATGCGATTTAAAAAGAATTACCGAAAAAAGTGTTCTTCGTTTTAAAAATTTTATATGAGGAAGTTATATCGAAGGAAATGAAAGGAATTAATTAGAATTTCGTTTTTTCTTTAATTTGGACAATTATCTGTTATTTAATTTATGAACAATATGAAATAATTACATCTTACAACTAAATAATTAGTGCGTTTTATTTTTGCGAGACAAGATACAGTAGGGTTATTGTAGCATGCGATAGCCGGCGGATGAAATCCAATTTCTCAAATGCGATCCGCCTCGTATTTTGGTATTATGGGTTCAATCGCAAATCGCATTTTCATAAATGACAATTATTTCCCAATTTCAAAAGAAAAATCCACTAAAATGTGAAAAAAAGTTCATAAACCACAAAATTTAATTCAAATTGTAATATATAATATAAGGATATAAGGATATATTAAATCATTTAAATATTTCGTTTGATTTATTAAAATTTGAATTTTCTATAAACAAGTTTTGGTAATTTAATATTTATGTGGTTACATTTTAGTGGGGGTGAGTATTACGTGGTCCCATACTCTTCGATTACATTTGTTAGAAAGATGAAGAGGGTTTCCATTAGATTTTTTTCTTCTAAAAGTGGCGTGTGGCGAAAAATTAGCATACAGAGAAAATTTTTTCCTGGTAAGTAGACAGATTTGGTCCAATTTTTGTGGTGAGTTGAACGGTGAGTTTTTAGTGGTCCCATACTCTGAATTATGATTTTTTTTGGAAAAGTGGACAAAATATGAGCATACAGTTTTTTACCAGTAGGCGAATATGGCCAAATTTTGGTGGGTGAGTTTTTAACTGTCTCATACTCTTCGGTTGCATCAGGGGTGGCCAGTAGTAGAGGAGAAATACGGATAAAAAAAATGATAAAAGGTGGAACTAATAATAACTTCCAACGAACCAAAAAATCAAACTTTGTTTCAATGGGAATAAGTTCCACCCAAAAACTTATATGATATCTCGCTAGGCTACAATAGTACCGAAGTTAAACAACATTATCTAAGGAAGTATTTAACTCTCAAAACTAAACAAAAACATAATTATGGAAAATTTTGAGATGCATAATATTGTAGTATCAAGTCTTTACGTGGGACCTACGAAGAAAATATATTTTCAAAAAAAGAGCGAAAAAAATGAAAAATCGTTAAATTCACGAGTCTGCAAATTGCCATATCTCGGCGTGTGAACAAGTTATACAGTAAAACTTTGTACAGCTAAAACGTAGATAATTTAATATACTATAATACTGTAATAAAATGCGAGTAGATATAATAATTGATAGTTTTCGGTGTATTAGGCAAAATACAGAAATTGACGCATTTTTTTCAGCGACCAAAAAAATCATTTTGAACATATAGATTTTTCTAGACTTTTAGTATGGTAAAAAGATACTTCCAACTAGGGCTGCGCAGTCGTTAAAAAATTGTACGACTCCGACTCGAACTCCGGCAATTGGAAATCTTCAAAACGACTCCCGACTGAAACTTTGAATTCTGACAAAGAAAAATTAAAAATACAAATCTATACATTTTTTAAGCTAAATCAACAATTTATTTCACAGCGAATTAATTATACTAAATTCACAGCATATTTAAAAATAAAAATTATAAAACAAAATAAAAATTGTGGTCTCAAGGATAGACAATTCTGCTCTTCGTATTCTTAAATAAGATATAAGAGCATCGAAGAAACAGGACCTTATCGCCATGCTTTTGTTAAGAATAAACTATTTTTATTGTAATTGTTATTTTTAAATATGCTGCGAATTTTTGTATAATTAAGGCTTTGAATTAAATAATGCAGATTTAGCTTAAAAAAATTAATATATTTGAGTTTTAAATTTTTCTTTGTCAGAGTTTCGGCGATTTTTAGGAAGTAGGGACACATTTTTGGAATTATCCTCCAAAAAACTGTCCCTATAACTCACCGAATCAGACACTAACACTTCACTTCTTTGTGATTCAAACGATTACGTTTAGTCAACTTCTGCTGGTCTAAGAGAATTAGTTTCACCTTAAAACATATTTCTCCTCGACTACAGGGCAAAAAACACCGAAAAATATGAGCATGTAGAGAAAGTTTTACGAATTTTATAAATTTTATAGTGGTTGGTTTTAAGTGCCTCTATGAGATTCTACTTAGCTAGGTTAAAGACGAGCGGATAGAGAAAATTATGGTTTGTGTCAGTTTTAATACATAAATATTACCAAAAATTTTGGATCAGCAGAATAAATTCGCGTTCAAAAGGGTTAAAATAAAAGATTATATATATACATAAACAAATTTAATTATAAAAAATACATTTTGAAATTAATATGTTCGACGTCCACGCGCTCTTGACGCCCGGCCGAGCCACCACGCTCTTGTATAATATTATTATAATTTGTATAAAAGCGTTTCGTCATATCTTCTCTATCTAAGGAAAAAAATTTGGTAATTAAAATAATTAAAAAATTTATAGCCTACCTTTTTTTGGAAGTGGGCACTCCTCTATCATCGACAAAATTTGCCGCTTTTTTTGCCGGGCTTCATACCGGATGGAATTAATTATTTTTTTCATTTCACGGAGTTTTGTACTTTTCGCCTCCAAATCCTTTAAAAAAGTTTCAATTTGTTCTAAAAATTAAAATATTTTTTAAATATTTCCTAATATATATATTATGTCAAATATTTACCCTTTCGTTGTTCAATACTCATTTCTGTAAAAAAAATTACTGATAGTGATGGGAATACCTGGTGAGGAAGCAACTTAATTTTTGGTACAATACCTTCCCTTGACCTTAAATACAAAAAAAAGAACTTACTATCTTGTTCGGTTCTAGAAATACTCTCATGGGAATGCAGGGCAAAAATCACCGAAAAATATGAGCATGTAGAGAAAGTTTTACGAGTTTTATAAATTTTATAGTGGTTGGTTTTAAGTGCCTCTATGAGATTCTACTTAGCTAGGTTAAAGACGAGCGGATAG
>JANSTW010081227.1:0-19439 GCA_027564275.1 Diadocidia ferruginosa | reverse complement strand
AGAAAAGTCTAAATTTACCATATCTTAAAAATCAAAACAATCAGACTCGAATTAAGAGCAGAATCGTGTTTAGAAATGGTCGTTTTCGACGAAAATTTGGGGTGAACGGTGTTAACTATATATATATTACCTGCTTAAATGTAAATAAGTCCATCAATGACCCTTTTACACAAAGTTATAAATAAATAAATCTGAAATCATTTGAAAATAATTTAAAAATTATTGAATTGGATTGAATCGATCAAATTTATGTAGTTTGCTGTGCGCATATTTCTCATGTGACAAAAATATTGTCAGCACAATTCAGCAGTTTTTTTTTTCACACACAAAAAAACAGATGTGCAGCAGGGAGCGAGCGTACGCGGCGAGTGATTGATTATAACCAAATAATATTTTTATTATAATCACAGTATTGGATTTATGTTTATTTATCGGAAAATGTATTTATAATAGTTAAACAAAACAATAAAATTTAGCAAACGTTAACAATAATAACGAACTACAAACAATCAAAAAAATGGATCTTCATTTACCAGTGGACGAAACCAAGGTATGTTCTAGCGCAATTCCATCTCAAGATTGCCCAATTTTTAATCCAATTATAATTTTTTTCTATTATTAATTATTCATGCCTTAATAATAATTTTCCTCATAATTTCAGAACTTTGACGAACTAAAGCCAGAAGAGAAACTAAGGTAATTTATTTGGATTGAAATTCCGGTTTAGGTTTTATTGATAATTTCTGATAAAAATGGGAAATTAGCGGAAAATGTGTGCTACTAATTCCACGTCATTTGAAGAAAAATATGTAAATCAATACGCATAGTCACCATTATATTTACCATATAAATTATATTAAATTGTCTTTTGATGGGCCAGTTGCCGCGGTCTTATAAGAATGCGACGATGTTTACCTTTTTGATTTGTGGGAATCCCCTAATAGTACAGTTACATAAATATTAAGTAATGGACTGTTAAGAATAAATATCAATGGAGACGAGGGGTTACCCAAAATTGGAAATCATTAAAAAAAATATGGAAAACATTTTTGATTCTCGACTAGAAATATAAAAAATAAAATACCCTTAACCTTAGACCCGTATAGGGCTTTTTCACCGCAACTCTAGCTGCTTGATACGATGCATAAGAATTGACATAGCCTGGTACGAAATTTTGAAATTCTGTATGGGAAAGTCTGAATTAAAAAAGCGATGAAGCTACAAACGTAATAGTTGAGCCGAGATAGCGATATTAATTAAGGCGAGGGGGGTAACCATTATGAAAAATTGTGTCCCACTGATTTCCAATTTTCAATTTTTTTAAATAATTTCCAAATGATTTGATTTCTATATAAGGTTGTCGCATGATTTCCAATAGTAATTAACACCTCGAATTAAAGCTTATTTATAAAATTAAAATCAATTCGATATAATTAATCATTTCCCACTCAACTAATTAACTTGATTTTAATTTTATAAATAAGCCTTTATTAATATCTATCTAGGCTCGCGTTTTCAACACTTTTTTTTTAAATTTAAGTTTTCCAAACAAAATTTCCAAAAACTACCAAGCGTAGTTTAAGGTTTTTTACCATGAAGCCGGCAGTTCTAGAGCGACGGTAATAATGCCCTATACCTATAGTGATAAAACTTATTTCAGAAGATTGAATCAAAATTATTCTTCGGAGAAACAAATCTTTTGCGGTCTTTAGTGATAAAACGTAGTGGGATGGATTGGAAAATATTTTGGCTAAACTACACTTTAGCGCTTATGGCCCCAGCCTCTAACTGACCCTATCCTTTGAAGGACGCCCTCCCAGACTTCAAAAACCACTATAACAGATGTCGCTCTCGCCTCCTCCCATAGACAAGGGAAGCGGTCAAAGTTTGGTCAAAATTTAAGAAAACTTGATTTTTTAGGAGGGTTTGAGGGGGTGTGGGGGTAAAGATGTTAGATATCCAATAAAAGGTTTTTTATTTAAAAAAAAGTTGGGGCAAATCCAACACACTCCATGTAGGTGGGAGGGGCAAAAATATGTTTTTTTCATATTTTTGTATGTAGGGAGGGGTGGGGTCGAAGTAAAAAAGAGTTAGATATCCAATAAAAGGTAAAATAAATAACTACCAATCATTTAAAAAAAAGTTGGGCAAATCCAACACACTCCATGTAGGTGGGAGAGGAAAAAATCTGTTTTTTTTTTCATATTTTTGTACGTAGAGAGGGGTGGGGTCGGAGTAAAAAAAATGGTGGGTGTTAAATGAAAGGTATATACTTGCCATACCAGTTTTGAAACCGATATTTTTTGTGTCGGGTTTGGTCTGTCTCAGAAGTGACCTCAATTCGATTTACAATAGTTTATTAAGCTCTTTCCTCATACTCCGTTTGTGGTATACTTATTTAATTATAAAAGTGCATTAAAATGATGTAGCAGGGGGGGGGGGGCAACAGCCTCCCGATAAGAAAATTAAAACAAGGCAGATGTGGTGCGGGGCGGCAACTCCCTGATAAGCAAAAAAATGTACAAAAACATGTTTATATTTTTTCCTCGGTCCCTGTAACTTTATGTTTACTTCTCTTTAAAGGGGGGAACTTTCCAGACTCTTAGCTGAGAAAATAAGAAAATTAACACAAAGCCGGGCGCAAAATGTACACGAACTCTAAAAATAGATTGTTTTCTCGGCCCCTGCTGCTTTAATGTTCTCTTCCTTTCGAAGGGGGACCTATTCAGACTTCTAGCAGGGGGTGTGGGAGGCAGCAGTTCCCGATAAGAAAATTATTACAAAGCAGAGGGTTCGGGAGGCGGTAGCCCGTGATAAGGTAAAATGTACAAGAACCTTATTTGTAGATATTTTTTTCTCTTCAAGGGGTACCTTTCCAGACTTCTAGATAAGAAAATTATCATAAATCAATCAATGATAGGTATTTGTAATACCTTTTACTTGATACCATACTCTTACCCCTCAAATCCTCCCAAAAAATCTTTTTTTCTGAAAAAGGACAAATTATAACTCAAAATTCAAAATTCCAGAAGTAAAGTTTTTTTGTAGTTAAACAAATCATGCGGGTCTTTTGTGATAAAATATAATTGGAAGACTATGAATTTATAGCTGAAGACCCGAAATTCCTAATGTTTTTTTCGCCAAACAAATTTTGAAGTCTTTATATTATAGTGATAAAACATACTTGGGCGAATTGAAATTGAGTGTCTACTGAAGAAGTTATATTTTATATCTGAAGCCTCGTACAAATTGCTAAAGTTATTCTTTTTTGACAAAAAAAAATTTTTGTAAGACTTCGAAATGGACTATCACTTTCATTGCACGATTGCAGTTCGGAAGTCATATTAAAGCCGTTGGTCCACCTATATGATACCAATAAAAAAGATTCCTCATATAGTCTAAAAACCCGCCCACAGATCAACATAAATATAACCAATGCTAGTTGCTTACAACATTCTTCCTTTTATATCGTCGTCATCGAAAATCATAGTATCGGTAAAATTGTCCATAATTTGCTCCATCGCTTTTGAGTAAAGTACGTGATGCTGATGATGACTCTAGAATTATGTTTAAGGTTTCTAGGTCATATAGGGAAGGCGGTGCTCCAGGCTCATACAATTTTTTTTAAAGGGCTGTAAATATTATATAATAAATATTAGATAATAGAGAAAGTTAAACAGACTTAGATCAAACGTAAGGTGTAGTAGAAGCACGCTCAATTTGCCAATTTTTACAGATTAGAACACCAACGGATGCACGAAAAACACAAGGGCCATGAAGCGATGCACTTAGAAATGATTTTAATTTTATTCGGTACCTTAATAGTGGCACAAATTGCATTAGTCGAATGGAAGAAACGCCATTATAGATCATATTCGGTAAGATTTGCGAAAAAATAAGATTTTTCTCAATAACTAATCTTGTCCCCTATAGCTAGTAACACTGATTGCGCTATGGCTAATACCGGTCGTGGTCAGTATCTATAATCATTGGTGGCGTTTTGTAATATTTTGGCTAATATTTTCGATAATTAGTTCGATAGTAATGCGAAAAGCATCAATAAAACCGGTGTCAGGCAAAACGCCGAGGTAAGTCTCACGCGCCGCTTCATTAATTTTCGGGAAAATTTAAATAATTTGTATTCTAGATTAGTTTATAAATGGTTTAATTTCATTTATAAATTAAGTTATGGTTTAGGCATAATTGGTTATGTGATCATGTTGTTGGCATTTTTCGGCATAAACATGATTTTCAAACAAGAACCACAAATCTGGATGGACATTGCGCTGATGTTCGTCTACTATGGCCTGTATTTTGGTGTGCTGGGGCGAGATTTATCGGAAATATGCACAGATAAAATGGCTGCAAATATTGGGGTTTGTGTGATTTAAGTTAAGTTTCTACTTTTTTGTAATAATTTTTTTTAAATTTAGTACTACCAACCAAAAGGCATGCCAACGCGTAATTTAGATGAAAATATGTGTGCGGTCTGTGGTCATGTACTGTTGGTGGGCACAAATGAAGAGGGCCTACTGGAAAATAGCTATCGTTTGCCATGTCATCATGTTTTCCACGAGTATTGCATACGAGGCTGGTGTATTATTGGCAAAAAACAAACGTGTCCGTACTGCAAAGAGAAGGTGGACTTGAAGAGGCTGTTCAAAAATCCGTATCCTTTTTTTAAAATATAATATGAAATTTTCACGTGGTTAGTGACACACGATTTAAGCAATGCATAGGATTATCGGTCAACACATATATACATCAATGAGAAAGCATCGACTGCTAATGCAAAGGACATTTCGGACGCCGGCACCTATCTAATAGATAAAAATACAGATCCAACCAGTGTTGGTGATTTGCAAGTATTATTGAACTGGTGTCGGATTCGACTTGTCGGGTAAAATACCCGACCCGACACCGTTAACCGACTCTTTGCAACATGATTGACACCCTTACTCGATTCAACGCGATCTGATTAGACAGAGTATCGTTACTCGAAACTATCCTGCCCAATCCGACTAGACCCAACCCGACTGTACCTGACCCGATCTTTACCTTACTACCAAACCCGATGCGACAGTGT
Source organism: Diadocidia ferruginosa (assembly GCA_027564275.1). Lineage (NCBI taxonomy): Eukaryota > Metazoa > Arthropoda > Insecta > Diptera > Diadocidiidae > Diadocidia > Diadocidia ferruginosa. The sequence goes on along the minus strand of JANSTW010081227.1, from coordinate 14,353 downwards.
TACCTGACTCTAATAAGCGGCGACTCTACCTTACTTGACATCGACACCACACGACTTTACCCGACTAGACCTGACCCGGCAAACATTTCTCGACTCGACATGAGTCCATAGAATGAAAACAAATTAGGAAAAGACATTTAGTATGTCCCTTGATAATTTTTGAATTGAGTTGCCAAAATAGAAACAATTCATATGTAGTCTAGACTAGAAATACTATACAGAAACAGATATGACAACACGCAATTTCGTGAAAAATAAGCCCCAGAAATTTTATACAGAAGGCAACAATTGAGGTGAATTTTTATTTTATACGGCCAAACGTATAGGAAAAATATTCACCACGAAAATAGCCCCAACGATTTTTTACTATGAAAATAATTTATTGTCGCATCTCTTTCTGTATAGTATTTCTAGTATAGACTAGAGGCACTAGAATAAAGTAACACGACAATGAATAATTTTCATATTAAAAAATAGATGTACTAGTTGGGGGCTTGTTTTCGAGGTGAATATTTTTGTCTATTCGTTTTGCCTTATAAAATTTAAATTCACCTCAAATTGTTGTTGTTTTCTGTACAACATTTCTGGGGCTTATTTTTCACGATTTTTTTGTATAGTATTTCTAGTCTAGACTAGGTGTAGACTTGAGCGAACATTTTATCGGCGAAATATGTCAAAATAATAAAGCGAAAATTGCTAAAATGCAAATAAACATAAAAAGCGGCTAATTTTAGTGTTGCTGTGGTCAGAATATATAAAATTTTCGCTTGACATAATCAGCTATGTTAATTAATTTATATTCAATAAAAAATAAATTATGCTACTTTCGGATTCGAAATACATATTTTGGCTCCTAATGCTGAAAAAAGATTTTATAAATTACTTTTAAAAATTAGATAAATTCCCTTAAATTTGTACAAATAATAACCCTGGGCAGCATAAATTCAAAAGCATTGGTTAGAGCATCGAAATTTTTTAACAAGAAATTTGGAAAAGGCCAACTCAACATTTTGACCACAAAACAAGTTTTTTGTAGATTCAATGGAGAATTGGAGAAAGCAAAATTTATTAGCTTCTAAATTTTCTTCTAATTCTCAATTAGATAGTAGCTATAGACCAATGTTTTTTATTAGAGAGCCTGGATTTGTTTAATTAACATAATCCAGACTCTCTACTTGTTATCTAATCTGTAACCAACAAAATTAAAGTCATCAATTTTCGTAATCGGGCTGCATTTAGAGAGTTTTATTAGATTTATAATAAGATTTATAAAAGATTTATAATTATTAATAAGGCTATTGATCCTGATGGTATTCCACCTATTGTATTCAAAATCTGTGCCGATGAATTGGGTTAAAACCAGTCCTGCGGAAAATATCAAATTTTGATCGAATCAAATCAGAAATCAAAATCAAAATTAATTCGATCATGAAACAATTTTTTGATCGAAAAAAACATTGATAATATCAAAATCTGATTGAATCAAAATCAGAAAAATGTTGATCGAATCAAATCCAAACGAATATTTTAAAATAATTTGATTCGTTCAAAATCTGATTCAAAAAACTGATTTAAGCAATAAACAAAATCTGATTTGATCGAAAAAAAAGTGGATTTGATCGATCATTTTTCTGATTTGAGCGATAAATTCTGTTGATTTGATCGAAACAATTTTTTTATTCGATCAAAATTTGATTCGATCATATTTTAATTCGTTTAAACAAATATTTGATTTGAGCGTTCATCGATTATTATCTGATTTTTAGCAAGCCTGAGCTGGTTGAACTTTTACGCAAACTAATTGATTTATCTTATTTATAAAGTATATTTCCAACTTCCTGGAAAGTAGGGAATGTTCAACCAATTTTAAAGAATGGTAGTCGTACTGATCCATTAAATTATAGATAGGGCTCATTACAATAACTTCAATCGTATCTAAAATAATGGAAAAAGTTTCATATCTTGAATCGAATAAACTCATAAATGATCACCAGTATGGTTTTAGACCAAAACGCTCGAGGGGGTAATCACCTATGGAAGTCTTCGAAGTCTTGGTAGTCTTGAAAGTCTTTTGAAAGTCTTGGAAGTATTTTGAAAATTTTGGAAGTTTTATAGAAGTCTTTGGAAGTCTTGGAAGTCTTTGTCTTTTAAAAGTCTTACCCCTCGAAAATGCTCTATTGGTGATTTAATGATGATTAAATTTATAAGATTAGAAAAAGTATTCAAGTATTATGATGGAGAGACTCAAATTCTTAAATTAGATATTTCAAAGGCATTTTATAGAGTATGACATTCATTTTTAATAGCTAATGCGACGATGTTCTGATAAAATGGGTTTAAAATGTTCTTCAAAATCGATCTATTCATATAGTTTTAGATGGAGTTATCCCTAACTCATTTATTATATCTGCGGGAGTACCTCAGGGATCAGTTCTAATTCATGTATAAGCTGACTTTTCACACTTCTTATAAGTTAGATGACATCATACCGCGACAAATGTAGGCTTAGCTAGATATTTTAATAAAGACTGTTCTGAAGAAATATCTTCAATAATAGCCCTTCTTATTATTATCCCTTTGCTTTTTATTTTTTCTACCTCGTACCATATTCTCTCGTCGATAATTTCAGTGTTTCTATTTAAGATATTTGGTATTCAATCTTTAAACTTAAAAAAATATTCCTTAACCTTTGTCGTAAATAATCGCATTGCACTTCAACAGATGGGAACGTCCACATTTACTGTATGGACAACTGTTGGACTGGATTCGATATTTGGTGGCATGGCAACCGTTAATATTAGGTTTGGTCCAAGGAATAAACTGGATATTTGGCTTAGAGTAGGTTATTTGTTATTTTTATTGTTTTCTTCTTTTTGTTTTTAAAAGAACTGTATTATATTTTTTGATTATATAAACGACAACACACACACAAAAATTGTCAATTATATATTTTTGCTAGTGAGACTCCTTTTAAATTTAATTTACAATAAAAAAAATTAATCCAAACAAAATACAAACGAAATTTGTAAAAATCCTATGAGTGTATAATTCTAATTGTAATTTTAAAGTGGCAACTTTCTAATAAAACAGAAACTATATGAAAATAATATTTTGGAAATTATAAGAGTTTAACTTCGTATATCTTCCCAATTATTAGACCATAATATAATATTCGAATAATCCTGATTGAATTATTTACATTGAATATATTTATTTTTGAGCCTATATGAAATCTGTGCAAGTAAGCGTGCTCTCACAATCACATTTTTCAGTTTTCAGTTAACATTAAAGTACACTTCTGTCAAACTAAACAAAATTGATTGTGCGAGCTTATTTATAATTTAGTATAATAGATATTTTATTAACCAAAATCTGAAAAATCAAAAAAAGAACTGATTGTGAGAGCGTCCTGATATAATTTTTTCAATATAAATTACCCCGGTCTCACAATGAAAGTTTTATTATACTAAGTGAGTTGCATATAAGGTCGGACAATCAACACTTGTCAAATAAAAATAAAATGTTGATTGTGCGAGCTTATATGTAACTCAGTATAATAAAACTTCTGTTGACTGAAAACACTAGACTCAAAATTTGCACATTGCGAGAGCGGGGTAATTCGTAAGGATTTTTAAAATATTTGTGGTCAAATGATAGGGAAACTGTATTACTGTACGATGTTTAACTCATATAATTTCTAAAATATTGTTTTCATTTATTTAACCGACCAGTCAATTGTGTACGTCATAATAAAAGAAGATGCCTAGAAATATGTCATTATTTTACGGGATTTACATAAATCGCGACATGAGAACTCGATACAGCACTAACTACATTGCAGTTAGAACTTTATTGTTCTCATATCGCGATTAATGACAAAAATAAATTAATATAAATTTTATTTTTATTATTTTGTAGATTATTCGGTAATGATACAGAGTAAACTATATATCCCGCGGCTATAAAAGCATTTCATTTTTTTCTGTTTTGTCTTTTGTAAAAATTAAACAATACCAAAAAAAATAAAAATACAACGGTAATTATTGCTATTTGCATTATTTGTTTTCTTAGAAAAATATATTTATTTATATGTAATTTTATTTAATTAAATAACCGATATAATATGTAACTATAACAACAAAAAATTTAATAAACAAAAAATTATTTGTAACTTTGTCTATAATATCGGCTATAATGAGAACCTATACCTATATCTGTATATGTAATAAAATAATCAAGTTAAGTTTGCACATTTGAAGGTCCTTAATCTTTTGTATAGACCACTTTTTGATTCACCCATTCCTGCCCGCGCTAAACTATTGGACCAAAATCGATGAAATTTCATACATATAGGCTAATTATTATTGGCTCGAACTTTGGTGTGCAAAAGAAGAAACCAAAACCATGTCGATTTACGCCAGGAAAAGACTGGAGCGAGGTTGATTGAATCAAATTCGACGTCGAATTTTGAAAAACTACCGAAAATCCAGAACAAAAGCTATACTAAGTATAATTTGTTGATAATAATTTTTGATCAATTTCAATCACCTCACCTGTGGTTAGTACCACAACCATTAATATTCAATGGATTATCGGATCACAATTGAAAGAATGACAGATTTTTGTTTTGCTGATGATATCTGTCCCTTTTCACATTCAAGGACAGATATGGAGACGAAGTTACGCCAACCTGTAAAGTACGCTGGACAAGTTGGCTTAAAAATTAACTATGGAAAGAAAAAACTGCTTCGTCTGGGTACAACAACATACCTTGTACCCTTTCCATCGAGAGCGAACAAATAGATGATGTAGAGAGTTTCCATTACCTAGGGAGCTATATTTCAAGAAACGGCGGAGCCAAAACAGATGTAAAGAGCCGAATTCAAAAAGCGCGGCAAGCTTTCGGAATGTTATACAACATTTTTCGGTCCCCACAGATCTCAAAAAACTTGAAAATTAGAATATTTAAGACAAATTCTCTTTGCGTTTTGTTATATGGAAAATGGCCAACTCTATAAATACACGCTTCCAAGTTTTCGTTAACAATAATGTCTGAGACGAATTTTAAAAATTTTCTATCCAGCCATAACATCAAACAAGGATCTGTGGAGTGAAACTGGTGTTGAAAAAATTGAAGCAATGATAAGGCGTAGAAAGTGGAACTGGATTGGGCATACTCTGCGAAAACCGAATGGTGACCTGACCGACCCAAGGCTTCGTGGCGTCGAACATCGTTGCGCAGGTAGCCAAAGCTGAGGGGAAAGAATAGCGTGACCTCAAAGATTTGGCAAGAAACAGAGTGCGATGGCGGACATTTGTGGATGCCCTATGCTCCCACGTTTAGGAGAAAATTATATTCGACCTTGGGATTGTATTTTGGGGTCTCTAGAAAATGGGTTTATGATCTATTTCATCAACCATTTCGAAGATTAGAATGTAGGTATTAGTAGTACTGGTAGCTCCCATACACAAAAAAGCGGGATACATGGAATATAAAACATCCACAAAAATGGAATGTTATAGTTGAGATAGGGTCTTGAAATTATAGAGGGATGCTTTTTTGATCTTCTTTTTTTTGGTATTATATATATATATAATATCAAGAATTTTTCACTGCAGGACCAAGTAGCTCCCATACAAAAAATCTGGATAAATGGGGAGAAAATTAAATATACAAATTGTAGATAAGCTACGATCTTGAAATTTCGTAGGGACATTTTTTTTGTGTTCTTATTATTTTGATTAAAACAAAATCGGTATAATATGATATTGCATAATGGTAACCGATTTTTGTTTTTTATCCAAGTCTATATATGCTGTAATTCAAGTTAGAATGTTCTTCCTTGGAGGTATCCAGTACGCAATATTTCTCTATTACCATATTGTCTTTTTATACTCACACAATGACACAATGAGAGAATATTTCAGTAGCTACATCTTTGGGAAGCTAAATAAAACATTGAATTTTGTATAGAAAATGCAATGTTTAATTTAGCTTTCCAAAGATGTCGCCACCGAAACTTGCTCTCATTGTGTGATTATAATATAAGTATAAAAAGATTTCTATTACTAAAGTGATTGCACGCATTATGTGATTGATTCAACACCGTTAATTGAGTTGTTAATTTAATGTTTTGCTTATTTTTCAGTAAATAATTAATTCATCCATCAACCATAATTTTGTTAATTTAAAAAATTCAGACATGCGTTACACCCATTTCCATACATAGGACCTTGATTATACTTAGCACCCAATTTATTTTAAATTGTTTTTTTCGCATTATTTATATGATTTATTTTTTCTCTCTTCTTAATTTCAGATCGTTGTTTGAATAAAAAAGCCAATTAAAAATAAAGCCATGTGTTGTGTGAGTTTTATTATGATGCAATTTGGCATTATTGCTCTTGTACTTAATTGCAAAAATATATTATTTAAATTATTTCATATAATAATAGGAAACGATGAGATATTATTTCCCAAAGACAGAAAAAATACTCTCAATTATCTTAAAAAATTATATTTATTTATTTAAAAAAAAAACTATAAAAGACATCTCGCATATCATAATAATGTAAAAAAATAAAAAATATTTTAAATTTAAACCAATGAACAAAATGTTTTTAATTTTAGCTAAATGTATAAATTTAATCTTCTAGTGATATAATGAGAGCTGTTTGTAGTAGCGCCATCTTATGGATCTTAGTTAAAACACTGAATTTTCTGTGCAAAATTTGATGTTTAATTTAGAGCATTCCAAAGATGTACCTATACAGAAATTTTCTTTTATTGTATCACTACAATAGATAAATACACAAAGATTTCAGTTGCATAAATAATTAAAAAAACGAACAATGGTAATAATATAAAATATCAAGCTATTTAGTCAACGAAAAGTGAATACTTTTGTAATAATATTAGCTCTGGCTTTCGCCTGAAATATAATATGTTTTCTCATATACCGACAAGAGTTGCATTATTTCTAGGCAAATCCGTCGCCTCCAGATAGTGTCAAATGGGCATTCATACAATTCAACCAAGGAACTGAGTTATATATAGCTCAAGCGAATACAAAACAATTTTCTTAATTTTATAGGGACCAAATTTGTCACCTTTGAATATGACTGAATCAGCCGCCATCTTGGAAAAATAGCCCAGATTCCGGGTTTTGGTATTTTATCTCAAAAACGGTTTGTTATAGAGACCAAATTTTAATTTAATTTTTTCGGTAGGTCCTAAGTAATAAGTTGGTGGTACAATTTTATTCAGCTCTTTTTCTAGCAGCTCTAGTTTTTGAGATATGGGCGATCCGCCATTTTGAAAATATAAACAAGTTTACAAATTCATAATAATTAAAAAAATTATATTATTAAAATAAAAATATTTCTTAAAACATCTTTATATTTTCTCTATTATCTCAATATTTTGAAGAGCTCGGATCTTGTTTCGTAATTTCCTATGACTTTTTTTTTTAAAAATAACAAAATTAATTTTTTGTCTAAAAATTTATTTTTATCTTACAATATTTTGTTTTTTTTTAATTTGGTTAATGTACAAATTTTTTAATATGACCAATCCTGGCGTAAGGGCAAGACACATATAATTGTTCGTGTGAAAACATAAATTTTCCAGAGGTAATTAATTAATTAATTACAGTTAGTGACATCCAACAATAGAATACATTACATTTGGCGCCCAACGTTGGGCTCGAAAACACAAGATTAAGAGTCTGATGCTCTACCGATAAAGCTAGCCAATAGATCTTTTTATAGATGATTAATTTCAAGCTCCATTTGTTTTATAATATTTTCAGTATTTTATTTTGTAGAAAAATTTGTTTATTGCAATTATTACAGAAATTTTAGAAAACTTTAAAACTAAGTACAGCATTTTCAAAATAACTTAAAATTTCTAACATTTATATTGTATAGTATATAAAGTGTAATTTCTAAAATCTAAATTTATTGTTCTATATAATTTATTCGAGACGACGATATACTATCACAAGAGTCGCAAATATTTTTATTTAAGTGCGGCTATCTAATATACAATTTATTCCTAAGTTTGAATTACTGGCCAAAAAGGACCGTGCATTTAAGATAGAGTTTGACGTTGATTTTCAAGAAAAAACACAACTCTTTTTTGAAAGGACGACTTTTTTCCCCTCAATAGACACTTTCAAGTCTGTGTTTTATTTCATTCGAGAGTACACATTTTTGTATCTTATATTATCTATCTCTTTCTTTTTTTTCTTGATGACTTGGAAAAGTCAACGTCTAACCCCAACTTTACTGTTTAATTTACAATTCATCCATTTGTCTAGCAGACGCTTTCACATTGTGTAGTGCTTCTTCATCACACGTACAGCTAGTTTCCGGTACGGAAACATGTTCCATATCGGGTAATATGTTAATTTCGCTAATTACATTGCGACTATAGGACTGCGATAAAAGAGAAAATTTTATTAAACATATTTGAAAGATTCACGCCTCTAAAATAACTCACCTGCAGTAATAAAACGTGATAGCAGAGAATGTCGTTGGGTAGCAAATGTTCGCGCACGAATTGTTGGGCATTTTGTATGATTTGCAAAACTTCCGCTTCATTTTGTTGTGCCCATTGTATTTTATCTACCAAATCGGACAGGTCACGTTTAAACGGGACATAATGCACATATGGTTCAATTTTACTGTAAAAATGTTCGTAAAATGGTGAATCTTGTTTGAGCACCAGCGAATTGCCGCCCAACAAGTAGGGAAATCGATAGGCTGCCACAGTTCCGTCGATGTTAATTTGGTATTTGTACTGCGTGGAAGAAATTTAATTAAAATTGTGTCTTTTTAGCGCATGGTTTACGTGGTTTACGACATGCATGTAAAAATCATTTTGTGCCGATTAAATTATTTTCTCTTTCAAAAAAGATCTTAAAGTGTCCACTAAGTCCACTAACATCATGTGATAAAAATTTAAGATGGTGTTTATGTTGGCATAAAATACCTTTTTTTGGTTTGGTATGCTCTTGTTCTTGTCACTTAAAGCTGTTGGTCCGCCTATATGACACCAACTGATAGGGTTCCTCATATAGTGTAAAAACCCGCCCCGTGCGAGTTGCTGACAACAATCCACCTTTGATATAGTCAAAGATATAGTCGACAATGAAAGTAAAAAGGGTCAAAATGGTCTCTATGCTCCCTCGCTTGATGATGATGCTCTTGTTCTGCTCAAATCTCCATGTACTTTATATTGAAGCAAGTGTATGATTAGTTCTGCAGAACAATTCATTCAGCACATTGCCTATATTGCGGCGAAATTATTAACATAGAATCCGTTATAATCGTTTTCGGTAATATCTTTGTACCACGACAAGAAAGTCATGGTGGTTTTTGCCGGGTTGACCTTAAGGCCATTTGCGTTGCACCATTCTTCAGCGATATTAAGAACTGTCTGCATTTTACTGTAGACAGCACTTGTAGCTGAGCACGGAATTAAAATTAATATTTCATAGGCATAACCTTGAGTAAAAATACCCTACGTATATAGCGTTTCCAATCGTCAACTAGCATACACCACAGCCGGGGCGAAAGAAGGTTTCACTGTGGTTGTATAAGCGGCTTTGTAACATGTTTCGAATCGACTTTACCACGGTATCATCTACTCCATGATGGCTCGCTGCATTACACCATCATAGGTGTCTAAAAAATTATCAAGAGCCAAGTCCTTCTGAAACACAGCTCCTTCGATTCTCCGTACGAGCTCGTAAAGAGCGGTTTCAATGGACTTACCTCTTTGGTAAGCATGTTGAGTAAGTTGCAAAGGTTTACACTTTAAAGCGCCATCCCTTATGTATCTGTTGGTTATCCCTTCCATACTCTTCAGAAGAAAAGAGGTCAAGCTAATAGGTTGGAAATTTTTAGCATTCTTAGGGATAAAAACCACTCTCACGTCCAGCTATAATGTTGGAATGTATCCCATCACTAAGCAGGACCTGAAAATTATCTCGAGAAATGGTGTAATTAGTTCTATTCCCGCTCTCATCATCACTGGGTAAACCATATCTGAACGAGGTGATTTGTATAGATTAAAGGACTGTATTGCACACTTAATCTTCGCCTGACTTATTACCTTGACCCTGTCACGACAGCATGGCGAGTGCACGGAATTCTCTGAAGAAACTCCCACCAGGCGTATCTTATCTATGATACCTGGAAAATGTGCCTCCAGAAGAAATTTTTATGTGCTTATTCTTTGGTGTCCGTAAAAGACGCATCAGGCAACCTAAGCGAGTTCAGCGTGGCAGTGTGGTCCTTTTTCAAGATCCTTATAAGCCTGGCCGTCTCTCTTGTGTTGTCCATACTACTGGTGAAAGACTTATTAGTCCCACTTGCTTTTGCGAATCAGTCTCTTATAAGTACTTTGAGATGTTTTCTATCCAAGGGTGCTTAAACGCAGCTGTGGTTAGGAGAGGATTGGAGTTGGATTAGAATTTTATAGGAACTGAATGGATAAAGATGAAGAAAGGATATAGAAGGGTTCGCATATGTTTGATACAAGCATTATGCATTGCCCAGAACGAAACGGTACGATGGACTTACGTCACACACTTGTGGAAGTTGTCGCTACACGGTCCCAACAAATGCTTGAGACGCATAAGCATTCTACCCAAATCTAATCTTTAACCAAAATCTATGGCGAAAAACCGAAGTTGAGAGCGTCGAGGCAAGAATAAGGAAGAGAAAATGAGGTCGGAGCGGCACTTGATTGGAACCCGTAAGGAATCCTCAGAAGAGGACGACATAAATAATAAATCTTCGTACCGCCGAACGATGATGCGGAAGCCGAAGCCGAAGGAATGAATTTCAACGAAGTAAAGATATCACAAGCGTTGCAGGAAATTTGTTGATACCCTATGCTCCACTCTATGTAGTAAAGTACGAGAGGCGAAAAATACTCACATCGAAAAAATCCATAAATGAAATGTGTTTAACTTTGGGTCCATACAATTTCTCCTCGTTTCGGAAAAAGAAGAAATTGGTCAAAGAAACATTCAGTAAATCCTCATTCTGACGTCCGATATCGATTAGATTCAATCGCTCTCGTCTTGAATCACGACCTCGCCAAAATGCTTTGTCAATTTTTTCCGACCATGCTCGATTGGCCCGTTGCACGGACAACATGTCCAACGTAACTCGACCCATATTCTGTAAAGTGGATTCGGTTATGTCGTATGTAGGCAGCACAATGTCAAACGTCTCATTGCTGCCACACCACGAAAATATCGGATAAGGACCGTGCGTTCGACTTTGACCACCCTTCTTAACCAGCGGCCAATCGCCTAAATTGATGAAAAATTCTGTGTCTGGCAACTGAACCATACGCACCAGTGCAACCAGAATAGCATCCATAAACATGCTGAATCCGGTATGTTTTCCGTAGCATTTGCGGTAAATCTGGTTCTCCTTTATGACGTAATTGCAGAGTGAATAACTTCCGGGTGCCTGGAACTTCTCCAATATTCGAGGACGAATGTTTGTAAAATTTATCGCTCGAAATGGATTTAGATCGGCTTCGATTTGACTTTCATGCGGACGACATTGCAACTGTTTTAGCCATTCGGGCAGTGCGATTGGACAATTACAAGTGTCCACATTAAATCGTTTTGTTCCAAAGGTATAGGGAGACTCGCCCACATGCTCATCATTGTATTTAATGTGAATTTCTAGATTAGTGCAAATTATGTACAATTTATATCGAACTATTACTAATCCATCGTCTGGATCTAATTGTTCTATGTGACTGAGGCATTTGTTTAGACCATTTATCGATGTGCCAACAATGGTTACGTTAACGTTAGACACTATCGATGATGTTAATCTGAAATATTGTGTATAATTAAATCATTGACTGAGGTTTATATTACAACTTACACATTTCCTTCCAAATCAATTGGTTGAATGAAAAAATATTTGGCCGAAATTCCTGCGCCTGGAATGTGCTGAATGCCTGGTCCCCAAATCTTTGTTTTTATCGGATCCAATCTTGGCAAGTGATTGTCAGACTCAATGCCATTACAATTGTGTAAAAGAAATAATAATAAAATGAATAACATCTTTGTTCTTGGAGCTTATGCGTCCACCACATTTACGGATGGTTGAAGTTGAGGTGTTTTGGTTTGAAAATTGTAAACAAAACAAAAAGCAAGCTTTGTTTATGACCGAACGGCGGCGTCGGCTAAAAAAGTATGCGAACGCGACGAACGTGTGTAGAAAATATTTTTCTATAAATAGCGCGCATTTAAATAAATAAAATGGATAAGAATATTCTTGTAACAGGTGAGGGAATTAAAATTAAATTAGGGATTCAGAAAGGAATTTATTTATATTCTTACAATTGACAATAATTTTCAAAAAGGAACTCCCGGTGTTGGAAAATCGAGGTTATGTCGTGAAATTGCAAAATTACATCCTCAACTGAACTACATAGACATATCGAAATTAGCCAAAGATAAACAATTTGAGGAGGGCTTCGACGATGTATTTGAATGTCCGATAATTGATGAGGAAGAGGTAATTTGATAATGCTAAATATATAGTTGTAATAAAATCGCCCAATTATAGTTACTGGACTATCTGGAACCGATAATCTTAAAAGGTGGCAATATTCTTGAATACCATAGCTGTGAATTTTTCCCGGAACGTTTTTTTCAGGCCGTATTTGTGGTGCGCTGTGACAACACAATTCTTTATGATCGTTTAACGGACAGGTACGGATTTGAGTAAAATTGAAATATTTTGGAAATTTGGAAAACTATCGGACTGGCGCCGGTCATTGAGGCAGAGGTTTAATTTCTCAACATCCGCCAGTCCGATATATTTGAAGATTGCAAAAATCATTCTTACAACACAAATTATTTTGTCCTTATTTTCAATTCCAGAGGATACAATCCCAAAAAGTTACAGTCGAACATCGAATGTGAAATATTTCAAACAGTTCTGGACGAAGCAATGGATTCCTATGACAGTGACATTGTGTTTGAGCTGAGAGGCGATAGCGAAGCAGATTTTAAGGACAGTTTGGATAAAATCCAGGATTGGCTGGAGAAAAATTAAATTTATATAGTTATTCTTTCTGTTTATATAAAATTATATTTATTATTTTTAAGGAATTTTTAGGGATGTTATTTTATATGTAGTTACGGGCTTTTAATATGGATGCGGATAGATTTCCTTCGAGAGTTCACCAAAATTCAACATTTTAAATAAAAAAGACACAAATGAAAGAAATTAGGGAGAAATATCAGATTAACTTGCAACATTTCATCGTGGCCAGGGCAAAGCGTACCTTTCTTCGTCCAGCCTCAATTTTTTTTTTTAAACAAATAAGTCATGGACTAATCTCAGCAATTAAAACAGCCATACTGATGATGGAACGTAGGTTCCGAAACGATTTATATGTGGGGTAGTGGAAACATAAATCACAGAGGCGTGAAACTTCTATAGTATATTCCCATTACTGATTTAGAGGGACTATAAACCGTGGATGAGCCAATTTGTGTTATACCCAGTCGACGGGAAGTAATAGAACTTACACTGGTATCTAGAATAATCTCCAGCGAGACAACGGGATGGAAAAATAACGCGTTTCTCTGCTGTATAATAAGTACATTAATGTCTATATCGAAGCTGACCGACCCTTCGTTCCGAAATCCAAAAAAGAACCGGATATAGGCAGGTGCTTCAATCTTTGTTGAGGCCAACTTCTAGAAAACTCAAATGCCGCGGTCTAACTTCAGCAAAGCATGCCCAAAAAGGTGATGTGGGCGTATTTCGTGTAGAGTTCAGAAAGCCCCAATAACGGGCCCAGAGGTTGACTAGCTACTAAAAATTTCTAAGTACATACAACAGACCGATCTCAAAAGCAAGTGGGAATCTTATTATAAGTCTTGCACAAATAGAATGGACAACACATGCGAGACGGCTAGGCTAATAGGAATCCTAAACTCACTTAGGATGGGTTTTTTACGGACACCAAACAAGAAGCACATAAGTTTCTTCTGGAGACACATTTTCCAGTCGGTCTCATGTCATATGATGCGCTTTCTCCGGAGAACTTTGTGCGCCCATTACTCTGTCATGACTGGGCATGGCTAACAGGGTGATAATTCATGGGAAGGTTAAGTTCTTTGATCTATCTAAGTCATCGCAGTACCTATAACAAATAGATTTCGTCAAATGTTAATCAAATTTCTTCAAATTTTCTGCAAATTTAAATGAAATTCATCAGAGGCCCGATTATGAAACTCGATATTATCGGTATCGAGTCGAGATTAAAATTCCGATACGCTCGAATGTTGCTATT
>JANSTW010081116.1:0-19439 GCA_027564275.1 Diadocidia ferruginosa | reverse complement strand
AGATCATTATATGGAAAAACCACCCTTCCCAATAAAACTCAAGATCTTTATTTATTATTTGTCAGCTTATTTATTTTTTTTATTTATTATGGGTTTTTCTGTTCTTCTGTTAATTACGTGTTTTCGCACATTTTTGCAAGTGATGTTATTTTTATTTAATCGTATGTACTCATTAAAAAACCATTTCATGCAAAACAATTTTTCTAGTGATTTGTTGTTCTCGAGTTACAAGGTGGTCAAAATCGACGAAAATCACGTGCAGTGCTAATATTGCCAAAAAATAAGTATTTGTTCGATTGAAACGAAATTTTGTAGATCTATAGGATACTGAGTTTTTTCCCATACATAGCACAATTATTGCAACAGAACAAGGAAAAAAGCTATTCTATAATTTTAACAGTTTATTATGATCATATTGCACATTAAAATAAAAAATAAAAAATATTTTTTTCAAAATACGTTTATTTAAGTTAAGTTTTTAATATTTGGCGACCATTTTGAATTATAAAAATATTCCAAAACTTACGTTATTTTATTAAAATTTCGTTTCAATCGGACAAATACTTATTTTTTAGCAGCTGTTTGATATTAACACTGCACGTAGTTTTCGGTGATTTTGACCACCTTGTAACTCGAGAACAACATGAATTACAAAAAAAAATTGTTTTCCATAATTTTTTTTTAAAGTACGAACGATTAAAATCAGAAAAACATAATAAATAAAACATCACTTCCAAAAGTGTGCGAAAACACGAAACTTTCAAATAAATAAATTCAATGCCGATGTTTAAATATTTTGCTTTTATCATATTATGTGATTAATAATACGCAATATGTATCGCATCTTATACTTTTATTAAAGAAAACTCAAGTTAAGATATAAGAAATTTCAAGTTCATTTCTCTAACTTATAATGAATGAAAACCAATAACAATAAACCAATTACTGCGCGGTTAAGAGCTTATATAATTGGATATAGAAAGTTTATGTTTGAGGAAACTTTTTAATATTAAATCAGCATTCGCTTGTAATGATTGATTGTGTTATAGCTCCCTGTGCAAAATTTATGCACAGATACAATGATACAATTCTATAATATATGCGTTGTCGAAAGAGCATATTATAGTGAGGTCCTATACAATTTTTATTTATATCTTTAAGAACTTAAGAATCTGCGTATATAGAATGCTTGAATAAAAAAATTATCTAATCTATCTATAAAATGGATGGAACTAAGGTTTGTGATTCATCGAGAGTGTAGCAGATGACACACAATCCCCCTCTTTTTGGATTTTTTTTTTGAAAATTCGCTCTATCTTATAAATAGACTTAAGTCCATATAACCGCAGTGTTGTTTAAAAAATTTGCATATAAGTTTATTTGCTGTATGCACACAACTAACTCGCAACAAAATTGTTTTGTTTTTGGTTTTTGCGAAGAATAGACAATAAAATATAAAAAATCTGCAATTTTATTTGTTTAAAAAAATTATTTAATAAAATTTCAAACAAACACATTTATAAGGAAAAAAATTGTTTGGCTCAGCCAGCTAAACTAACAAACAAATACCCCAATTCTTTCGACATTAGACGACCATTTAAATAAATTTTTTAAATAAAATTCAAATTATTAGGAAAGGCCAAATATTCTGCGTTTGAATATCAAACAAGTTGGTGGTGATAAACTATACGCGAGCAGCAATTTAAAAGATTTCAGATCATAACTTGAATTTTCGGTAATTTTACTTTAAACTCTTACCGTTTAGGTTAAAATTAGATTTAATTTGAATATGTTTGCACAAAATTTACTAGAAATGTTTAAATTCAATCGAATTGGTTGGATATTTGGTCTGACACTTTGTGGATTGGCAGCTGTTGCATCCGATGATGCCACTTCAAATACCAATCAACCAACGGCTGTTTGTGATCAGCTAAATTATGTGCCAACTTGTAGCAGGTAAGACACACTCAGGATGTGCGAGAATCTACATTGAGCTCTATTGGGCCTTTTGGGCCTTTACCCCCGCAACCGAAAGGGATTCATTTAGACACTTCAAATAAATATTACAAATTTTGGAGATCACAAATCATAATTTAAAATATTTTTTGTTTGGGTGGAGGATAAAGGAGTTGTTGGCATTAAATGATCAAATCCGATACCGCCTCTATGCAATATGAGCTTTTTAGCTCCTGCTACCAAAATGTTTGAACTTTTGCCTTATCGCACACACACTAGCTCCTTCTACTCACCTTCCCCCTTCAAAAATATTTTTATTTATTATGAATTGTTGGCTCTTTTAAGCAAATTGGCTTTGAAAATGAAGGGTCTGGGCTCCAAAAAAGGGATGAAATGTAATTAAATAAGATTGAAATTTACGAAAAAAAATCCACAGCAACATTTACTGCTACGGCAACCTACTGGACACCGTTCAAATGGCCAGAATTTATAATGACTCCAAGACTTTTGTCGATATGCGACAAAAGAATCAACCAAATGTCACGTTGCAAAATTATGCCGATTTCATAGCCGCTTTTCCAACACCAACCGCAAATCAAACGTTGGATTTTGTTAACGTAATAATTTCGAATTATTGTTTCCAAAAACAACTAATTTAAAAATAAACGAATTATAGCAAAATTTTGATCCTCCCGGTTCAGAGTTTGTAAACTATGTACCAGTGGATCATACATCGAATCCGGCAATTTTATCGAAAATAGCCGATAGTGATTATCGGAGTTGGGCCAGTGATTTGAACGATTTATGGTTGACACTTGGCCGTAAGATGACTGATGATGTAAAGGTTTGTCGCTAGCTGTTTTTTGTATAGGAATAAATTATTAGTACATTTTTCCCTTTCAGACAAACCCAACTCAATATTCTATAATCTATGTAGAAAATCCCGTAATAATTCCGGGTGGTCGTTTCCGGGAATTTTACTATTGGGATTCGTATTGGATCATAAAAGGCTTGCTACAATCTGAAATGTACGTGACGGTAAAAGGAATGATCCAGAACTTTGTGTCCATGATTGAAACGTACGGTTTTGTGCCGAACGGCGGAAGAATTTACTATACTGGACGTTCGCAGCCGCCACTGTTTACGCCGCTGGTTAAAGCCTATTTAGACGCAACAAACGATTGGCCATTCGTACAGTCGATTCTGTCATTTTTGGAAACAGAATTTATGTATTGGGTAAATAATCACTATCACTACGTCGTAAAAGGTCACACCTTGTTTTCGTACAGCGATAGAACTTGTGGACCACGTCCAGAATCCTATTTTGAGGATATCACTTCGGCCTTGCTGTTCAACACTTCGCTGTCGAAGGAACTGTTTTATAGTGAAATAAAATCAACAGCATCAAGTGGAATGGACTTCTGCAGCAGGTGGTTCATTACGAACGGTACAAATGCCGGAGATCTAAATAATGTTCAGACAAAGTCTATAATTCCCGTTGATCTGAATGCCTATTTGTTTATGGTGGCCAAATATATTTACCAGTTCTATTTACGAGACGGCAATTTAGCAAAGGCTGAAATTTATGAAAACTATGCAATTACAATTTATTCGGCAATTAATGCTGTCTTATGGCAACCTGATTTGGGCATTTGGCTTGATTGGGACGTTCTGGATCAGAAACGACGAGAATACTTTGTACCATCGAATTTGATTCCACTCTATGCCGGCTGTTATGATCCCAATGAATCGCAGGAATTGGCCGAAATCATCCTTACGTATATTGCAAACTCTGGACTGGCCTATTTCGATGGAGGCATTCCGAACACATTGGATTTTACAACACAACAATGGGACTTTCCAAATGCATGGCCACCCATGCAATATTTAATTGTTATGGGTTTGGACAAATTAAACAATACGGATGCCAGCGCACTTGCGTTCAATTTAGCTGCCAAATGGACACGGACAAATTGGTTGGTCTACAATGCGACGCAGCTTATGTTTGAAAAGGTAATTCGAGAGCGCGTTCCTCTAGAAATTTTGAAATTTTGGAAGCCTTCAGTATTTTGTAAGGCTTGGCACAACTCTTTGGAAATCTTGGAAGTTTTTGAAAAGTCTTAAACGTCTTTGATGAGTATTTTAAAATTTTGTTAAGTTTTTTTAAAAGTCTTGGATTATAAGTTGTCTTCTAAGAACAAAAGATTTCTAAATATTCTAAAATCTTTCAAGACTTTCAAATGCCTTCAAAGAAATTACAAGGGAATTTCAAGACTTCCAAACGACTTTAAAAAGGACTTTCAAAAGACTCCCAAGACTTTTCAAACTACTTTCGAGACATTAGTTATTTTGTCAAACTATAAACTATGTCTGCGCCACGTTAGCTATATCTATGGAGTCTTTAGGGTTGTGTTAGTTAGTTTAAAAGCGAGTGGACAACTGTGTCGATATTTCGTTCTCGTTGTTGGTACAATTTCATATACAAATTGTTGTTGTAAATTTAAGTTGTCCGCTCGCTATTAAACTAACTACTACAACCATAAAGGCTCGCTAGCTATAGCTATTTCGTTTTCAAAAAATGTAAACCTTGAACCTATTTATAGTATGACGCTCGATTTTTGGGCCTAAATGGCGGCGGTGGTGAGTACGGTGTTCAAACTGGATTCGGTTGGACAAATGGTGTTATTCTGGAATTTCTAAATAAATATGGCAGTGCATTAACAGCAACAGGTACATAAAATAAACAATTTCTCAGAAAAAAAATTGTAAAATTTTTTTTTCATAATAAGATGACCTGCAACCAGCAATAGACATTTTGGCTAAATATAAATCAGCAAATGATGATATCACCGTTGAAAGTTACAACAGTCTTACCAGTTTCGAATTTGATGACACTAAACAGCTAAAATAAATTAATCTAAGTTTCAATAAAAAAAAATCGTTTAACTTCATACTCGCTACTGAATTGAGGTTTGAGAGTATTTGCTATACAAAAAACAGCAGAATAATTTATTTGTAGCATCGCAAATACTTTTTTTAAGTCAATACTGCAGTATTATTTAAAAATAATATTTAGTTTGAATAACTGTTTTTTTCCTAATTATTTAAGCATCAAATTTTACGTAATCTATAGAAAACAGCTGGATTCGTTCATTTTTTCCATCAAAATCAAAATATTTGCTATAGAAAACAGCTCAATTCGTTCATTTTTTCCATTAAAATCAAAAGATTTAATTTTTAAGAAGAAATTCTTATTAACGATTTTTTGCTTATTGCCTAACTATTTTCAAATCCTCTGAATTCGATAGAAAAATTATACAGACTGTCAAAATATTGCGTTTGCTATAGAAAACAGCTCAATTCGTTCATTTTTTCCATCAAAATCAAAAGATTAAATTTTTAAGAACAAATTTTTATCAACGATTTCTTGCCTGTTGCCTAACTATTTTTCAAACCTCTTAATTCGATAGAAAAATTAAAGAGACTGTCAAAATATTGCGTTTGCTATAGAAAACAGCTCAATTCGTTCATTTTTTCCATCAAAATCAAAAGATTTAATTTTTAAGAACAAATTTTTATCAACGATTTTTTTACTATTGCCTAACTATTTTTAAATCCTCTTAATTCGATAGAAAAATTATAGAGACTGTCAAAATATGGCGTTTGCTATAGAAAACAGCTCAATTCGTTCATTTTTTCCATAAAAATCAAAGATTTAATTTTTAAGAGGAAATTCCCATGTTTTAGTCAACGATTTTTGCCTATTGCCTAACCATTTTCAAATCCTCCGAATTCGATGAAAAATAGTAGACTGTCAATCTCAATCTGTTCATTTTTTCCATCAAAATCGAAAGATTACATTTTTTATAAGAAATTGTTATGTTTTAGTTATTGATTTGTGCCTATTGCCTAACTATTTTTAAATATACAAATTAAAATTAATTTGATTTCAAAAGGATTTCTATTTTGTATATCAGGCATTAGCAAATCAGGCGTAATGTTTTCAATAGGTAGTTCATTAATAGGCTTAAATTTTTAATATTTATAATACTTTCTACTAAATTGTCTTGTTTAGCGAGCCTAGATGCGTATTAGTAGAAATGTGTTTATATTGCGAGTGGACAACTGTGTCGATATTTTAGGTACCAACCAATCAGCGCTTGTTATTGGTACCATTTCACATACAAATTGTTGTTGTAAATTCGAGTTGGCCACTCGCATTTAACTACCATAAAGACTCGCTAGTCTTGTTTTTACTAACGATGATAAGCATTAGTGTTTGCATTTTTTTTACTATTTAGTTTTTAGGTTATTATACACAAGTTTCGAAAAGAAGCTTCTGAAAGTTATTGTAACTGTTGGCTTTTAACATATTTAATAAAAGCCTATTACTTTAAAATAAAAGGCAGACAATTTTCAGCATGTTAGGCGGACTGTCTTTTAATTAAATAAAATAACGTTTAAAATATCACATAGAGAGGCACAAAAAGACATTATTAAAATTTCTATGAATAGTATTGCTCTTCACAAAACTATAGGGCCAACAAATCCTATGTGAAGCTGATTTGACTTTTTATAAAATTATACAGAAAAGAAAAAAAAGAAAAAGGAAATAAAAATTATTTGAATTAAAAGTTTAATTCGCTAGGATGGAAAAAAATAAAACAAAAAACAAAAATATTGTATAAAATGCAAAAAACTTTCCACTGAATAAAAATGTCTCGCGTAGCGAAATTTATTATATATTTGGGCGCAGCCAACATATACAGCAGCGATATTATGGAGGAAAAAAACTTAATGTTTTTACAAGTAACCTGAATTCGGATAAATTTATGGCCTTAGAAAAGGTTTCCGTTATTTTAAGTATTGTTTTTTTTTTTGTTCTATAGCACACCTATGTGTCAGTAGCCTCTTTTTTGTAGGTTCCCGCGGAAAAAATAATAATCAACATGGCTGATTATCAGGCGAAACTTTTATATATTTTTACCGCAGTAATACTAAAATTAGCCATATTTGTTATGGCAACACTAAAATCTTTTTTCGGTAGTGTAAAATTTTTATTTTATACATTTTGTCATTTTTCGCTTTCTTATTTTAACAGATTTTCGCAATTAAATTTTTCGCTTAAACCGGCACTACATGTGAATAATTTGTTCAATCAACACAAGTGGCGTAAAAGACGATAATTCAAATGTTACCAAGCTACGGTGTTTTTACACTAAGTGTCCATTCAGAATTATCTATATTTATTCTGTGGTAAAAGTGTTAAACACATTTTTTTCGCGGGCTATCAGGGAAGACGAGGAAATTTGGTTATTTGCCAATATCTTTCAAATATATAGAGTTTAAGGAAAACTGTATTGGAAAATGAAAAGATTTGTAAAAAACTTACAAAATGCAAGAGATTCTTATTGTTCAATGTTTTTTTTTTGTTATATTTAACTGAGATAATATTTATACACTGCTAGAATTATTGCATTCACTCAATTTTTACCATCAATTGAGCAAAATTAAACAAAGATTTATAGAATAATCTATAATAATCTAATCAAATTAAAATTTGGTTGCATTGATTGCTTTACTGATATTTAAATTTCTGACTTTAAATATTTCAATTTCGTCATCAGTGAAACACACAATGGCAGATTTATATATCAACCAAGCTCGATAACACAGACGTTTAGTTTTTATTTTTACGTATACGTCATTCTTTTTCCTATATTAAGATTTAAGAAAGATGTTTATTTTCACAGTGTATAGTATAAAATTGGATGTAAAATATTTTTCCAATCTCGGATTTAAAGTTTGTTTAAAATATTTTATAAACTTATATATAAATGGTTTTTTTGTTTTGAGGAAAAATCTGCACCAAAAAAAAAATTATTAGTGTAAATTTTAAATAGTTGTAAGTAACTTAAAATAGATGGTTTTTGTGGGAAATTTTTTTTTCTCCAGCTCAGTTATCAGTATGCAAGAAAAATATTAAAGAAATTAATTTTTTTTTTAATATTTCAAGGTATTTTTAAATTTTATACAGATGTTTAGGTAATTTTAAGATATTTTCAAGAATTTAGTAGAATTTTAACACATTTCAAAGAATTTTAAAATATTTTAAGAAATTTTAGAGAATCCTAAAGCATTTTCAGACATTTTACAAAAATTCAATAATCAAATAATTTATTGTCGTGTCTCTTTCTGTACAGTACTTCTAGACTAGAGCAGGCACAAACCTATCGTGTTGAAGACGAACTGCCATCTAGTAGTGAGCATTTATATCTATAGTGTTGCCGTCTAAGACTTCTAATAGACTTCTAAAATAATTCCTAGAGACTTTCAAGGTTATCAAAAGACATCCAAGACTTTTAAAAAGTTCCAAGTCGTCCAAAAGACTTTCAAAAGATTTCAAAAACTTCCAAAAAAATTAGAAGATTTTCAAAACACTTCCAAGAGACCTTCAATGCTTCTAAAAGACTTCCAAGACTTCTAAAATATTTCAAGTATTAAGTATAAAAGACTTTCAAAAGATTTAGATTATTTTTAAAAGACTTCTAATTTTCAAATCTCAAAAATACTCTTAATTGATTTAAAAGATTCTCAAAAGACTTCCAAGTGATTTCCAAGGCTTCTAAAAGACATCAAAAAGACATCCAAGATTCTTCCAAGGCTTATAAAAGACTTCAAAAACTTCTAAAAAATTCCAAGTCTTCTAGAAGACTTTTAAAAGATTTCAAAGACTTCTAAAAGACTTCCAAGACTTCTAAAAAGTTCCAAGTCGTTTAAAAGACTTTCAAAAGACTTCTTAAAGAATGAAAAGATTCTCAAAACACTTCCAAAACACTTCCAAAAGATTTCTAAGACATCTAAAAAGTTCCAAGTCTTCCAAAAGATTTAGAAGATTTTCAAAGACTTCCAATAGACTTCCAAGGCTTCTAAATAACTTCCAGGACTTCTAAAAAGTTCTAAGAAATTTGAAGATATATTACGAAATTTTATGGATTTCTTAAACATTTTTCGGAATTTTAAAATTTTTTAGAAATTTTAAGAAATTTAGTAGAATTTAAGACATTTAAACGATTTTACAAGAATTTATTTTAAAAGAAATTTATAAATTTGGCATTTTTTTGAAAAAAATATCCGGTATTTGAATTTGATTTTAGGCGTTATTAATACCATTATAAAAACGCTAATTGAAACCGATATATACCTCTGTTTAAACCAAATTTGCCTTAAATAAAATCGTTAAAATTGTTACGTTTTTTAAAAATATATTTTTAATTTTATATTTCCTATAACTAAATAAATACAAAAAACAAATGTGTTTCTTCTGTTGCGCGGCTGTTTTAAATATTGTTTGTGAAATTCCCCAATGGATTTTTTGTGCAGGCAGACGACAACACAGTTTTTCAAGAAAAAGTCGTACCAGTTACACCCACAGCAGTACCCACTTCACCGCCGCCGCCGCCACTATCAACAGGATGAATATAATGTCCATTATCACGTATTTTCCTATAAAGTGATATATATTTGCCGGCAGCCGTTGTCCTGGGAACTATATATTTTTCGCAGAATAATGTTCTAAAGATGAGAAAAAATAGAACAGGTCACAATATATATTTCTTTGTACACATATATAAACTGTCTATTATGTCTACTACAATATTTTACCTTTTTTATATATAGGCGGACTTAAAGAAAAGCATTTTAATTAGAAAGAAAAAAAACTTTTAAAAGCGTGCAGGGATTATAGTTTCGTGCATTGAAAATTACTTATGGGTGAAAGATTTTCTAAATATATTGTAACATTTTTCCAAAATAAAAAACCAAAACTAAGCGCCTTATGACCCTTTTACACTACACGTTTTTTAATTAAGTTTTGTTACAATAACCAACAAATATAAATAAATTAAAAGATTCTTTCCCCTATAGTGGGAGTTTTAAAACCATCGCTTTAAAGGTCAGTACAAAAAAAACTAATATCAAAATAACTACAGGCCCTTTTAAATATACATTTCCAATTCCTCCGCTGTGTGTCACACTATAAAATATTTATAATTTGAAAAAGTTAAACATTTTCTATATTTATAGGAAAAGTTTATGTTTTTGTTGCAATTTTACAAATTAATTTGAATAAATTATTGCGTTGCCGCACATTATATATATTATATATAAACAACCAAATTATAGTTATTTCAAATTAATTAAAATTGTTCGGGCTAATTTCATAAATATTTAATTATTTGTGTATAGCCGCATCATAATCAAAAAAGCTTCATTGCAGTAGCGATTATTTCTTCATAGAGCTGGTATGGAATTTTATTCGACAAGAATTTCAAAGACGAATCAACAATTTATCCGAAATTCATCGCGGAAGGGGTGACCGCCCCATATAGCCACTATTATCAAAGTGTGAAACCACGATTAACTATTTGAAAGAATATTATAATTTAGCTCTTTTGTAACAAACCCGTCCCTCACAACAAAAGATGTCTTCCTAATACCTAAAACCACAACAGTTAGTACTCACTACCCATTAAGATTCTTTAAAATGAATTAAAATGCTTTAAAATTCCCCAAAATGTCAAAATTTCT
Source organism: Diadocidia ferruginosa (assembly GCA_027564275.1). Taxonomy (NCBI): domain Eukaryota; kingdom Metazoa; phylum Arthropoda; class Insecta; order Diptera; family Diadocidiidae; genus Diadocidia; species Diadocidia ferruginosa. Next base: position 8,894 of record JANSTW010081116.1, on the reverse strand, counting down.
TTCAATTTTGAGTGAAAACAGAGCTAGTTTTTTTAGTGATATCATAATTATTGAGCATTAGATGCATTCACTCAAATTAGGTGATTGGTTTTGATCGAATAAAACTCAAAATATACCGAAAAAAATCCAATTTTTACAATATTGAGCAAAAATCACTTAAAATATACCGAAAATTATCCAATTTTGACAAAAATTATTGAGCGAAAAAAAACTCAAATTTAGATTAACTTAAACTTTTTTATTTAGTGAAATTAACTTATTATACAAAGTGAATACTTACCGAATTTTAACAAAATCTATTGAGTGGAATTCAGTCAAAGTTAAGTTAATTTATGGATATTAACTTAAAATAAAGTGACTTCACCCTTATTTCAATAAAAATTATTGAGCGAAATTCACTCAAATATATAAACCGGTAAAGCGTACTTTTTTTTCGCTCAAGGTCTAAAATTTGTTTATATAAAAGAATTTTTGATTGAGATATTTTTCACTCAAACGATTTAAGCAAATTGTTGATTGCATTTTTCGTCAAAAAGGGGGATAGATTTCACTCAGGATTGATTGTAATTTTTTCCTTCAACTTCACTAAGAGTGCACATTTTTTAGAGTGATAAAATACCCTATAACATTTCTCAAAAGGTCTTAAAATTCTTTAAATCGCTTTAAAATGCCTTAAAATTTGTTTAAATTCATTAAGATTCTTTATATTGGCTAAAAATGCCATAATACTCTTCCTGAAATGACTTAAACATCCTTAAAATTCATTCAATTCCTTGAAATGTCAAACCAATTCCATAAAATACCTTAAAATTTTTTTAAAGGTCTTAAAATTCTTTAAACCGCCTTAAAATGCCTTAAAGTTAAATAATAAAAAAATTAAATGATTAAAACTGTCCTAATCCATCCTTATACGTTCCTAAAATTCTAATAAATTCCTAAAAATATTTTTAAATTCTTTAAAATTCCATAAAATATCCTAAAATTACTTAAGAAATTTTAAATAAATTTTTATATAATTATGACATTTTTGACATTTAATAGTGTTGCCATTATGGAGAATCTGAACATTTTTAAATTTGAATTCTTATGCGTTTGCTATAGAAAACGTTCAACGATTGTTTTGGCCTATTTTATAATTATACTCAAATCCTAAGAATTCGATAAAAAAAATGACAGAGACTGTCAAGACAATGCGTTTGCTATAGAAAACAGCTCATTTGTTCATTGCGAATCAAATTGAAAATTAATAAATTTAATTTAATTTTCTATCATTTTCTATAGTTGTAACAGACAAGTCGCTACTGGTTATTTCGCCCGGAGACCACTTTTTATGGCCTACATTTATTATGTGACATGGAAAATGTTAAATTAACCTTGCAGTTGAAAAATTTTATATTCTAGATGTTATAGTTTTATGCATAAATATTAGCAAATAAAGCATCCACGATTATAGCAGGGAAAATTAAAAACTATCAAGCCTTATATACAAATTATTATCAAAGCCTTTTATACAAATGTGCAAAAATAAAAAAAGTCAAACTCACCTATTATGTGCCGTTTTGCTGAGCGTTCCATAGTTGAGCTTTTGCAGAAATGTCAACACAAATGAGTAGCAATTGTGGTTGAGTTCCTGATATTTGGACGATGTCCATATTTCTTGTGAACACATCTGTGAAGTAAAATATTAATTTTTTTTTTTAAACAATTTTCGCTGCAATTAAGTCTTTTTATTTCTTAATTTAGTTAAACTTGATTTTTTTTATAATAAAATTAGATTTTTTTAATTGATTTTAATTAATGTGTTTTAATGCATTTTTAAAATTAAAAATTGACAAGTTAGTTTTAATAATTTTTTTAACATTTCCTTATTTTCCAACTCTTAAATTCTTAATTTTTAATTTCACAATCTTTTTGCAAAAAAATCTAGTGGCGAGTTCAGGTGTATTGTAAAACCGTAATAGGAATTCAAAAGGGTCGAACAAATCAGAGTTTTCAATATAATTTCTTTGAAATTAAAACGAATTTAATAAAATCTTACAATTTCGATTGATTTTAATCAATGTTTGAAATAAATATCTTATTTTAAATTGTATTTACAAAAATTGCATGTACAAATTTCTTTAGATATTTTTCAATCATCATAATTAATTCTATATAAATAAAACTCCAATATACTTTGTTTTCTTGAGAAATTAAAAAAATATATATATTAATTTATATTTTTGGAAATATACCCTTCTGCCCAATTAGGACTGTCGCCACTGATTAATAAAAAATAATTTAAAAAACATTAGCTCACCTCCATCAATATTTCGTCCCAATGTTCCATCCATGCATCCGGTATGCTATCGACAAGTAAACTCTCGGACCACGGACTTTTTAAGTCTTTGTGGGAGTTTCGACGCAATCCCTCACCATCAAATTCAACAATGACACCCGACGACGTTGTTACACCAATATGCAAATCGGTTGAATTAAAATAATCGCTGTGGAGGAAAAAAAATTGTCGTTGTAATGTAAAAAGCTCAAACATTAAATTTGGTGACATGGAATAACACAATCGTAAATTCAGAGTCCCACATTAGGAGGTTTATTCTAACTTTCATCCAATTATGGCAGGAGTACCACAGGGATGTGTCCTGGGACCCTTTCTATACTTGCTCTACACTGGTAATCTAAAAAATTAAAACCCCCAATTTTTCCATCTTCAAAGCCAAGATAATTAACACCCACCGAATTTACCACAACCCACGAAAGAAAACAATCCAAAATATTTTTTAACTAATATTAAAATGGAAATATTGTAATAATTAAATTAAAGGGTTAATTCCTTCGATGTTTTTTCATGTCACCTTAAATTTGTTCAAATTAAAAAAAATATATTTTTAGAATTATTCAAAAGCACGCGCACTTACTTTAAAAAATCACCGGTGGTTGGCTTCAAAATTATTGAACCGGGATGTTGGTGGGGTTTTATAAACGGATAGGGGAGTCGAAATGGTGGCAACGAATCAAATTCAGTTCTATTCAAGTCGCGGCTGCAATTCGGACACGTGTCCGGCAGCGTTAGCAAAAATATTTTCGAACCACAATGTTGAAAGCATACGATACCTGGATCGGACATTTTGGTGTGTGTGTGTCTGCAAAAAAAAAATAAATGTGATTAAGTTATAAATTTAAGCAATTAGTAGGTTCGACTAAATTAATTAATAATAATAAATTAATTAAGAAAGAAAGAACTTAAATACAATGCAATCTTTCCGAATCTATTCAGAGTCGACCTTCTTGCATCTGATGCGAAAGACTTGACATTCTTATAGCGTGCAGATTATAAAATGGTAAATGGAGGAATAATGAAATAATTTCAAATAACGTTAAAATTTAATTTAAAAAAATTAATTATATAATTTGTTTTTCTAGCATAAGAGTATATATAGTTAAACATAATAATTATCTTCAATATTTATGCGATTAATTTACATAATAAATAAAGCTGCACACATTATTCTATATAAATGCATACATTGTCATTATATAGAACGCATTACATAAATCTATTAATAATAATATTCAAATTAGAATGATAATAATCATCTCGTCAACGTTGTCGGTAAATGGCATTATGTAAATATATATATTAGACACATTATAGATTTTAGTAACTATAATATAGCTAACTCATAACCGTATTTGTATGTACTACACAATTATTTCTCATTACCAATTGTCATTTATATATATCGAAAGGAAAGATCTAGATATAGGCGCAGTGACGAAGCGATAGTTATTTGGCATGGGTGAAAGCAATGGTCAAATTACCGAGTATACATGTTAAACTGTATAATATGAAACTATAATAACTAAATTTTGTATTACCGGAAGTTATCCTTTTAAAAAAAATTCGAAGCATAAAAGAGGTATTGCTCTAAGCTAAGATAAATTCGTCCAATTCAAGGCGTAAATCAAAATTTTCCTTTAGATTTCCCAAATTTGTACGAGCTTAATAAGTAAAATATTATTTTATTAAAAAATGTATGTCGATAGACTGAAAATTGGCAAGGAAGTTTTTATTATTATACGTTTTGAATAGAACGAAGGCATACAACAATGCTTCCCCAATGCTTGAAATTGAATATTCGGCACTGGTACCTACATACAAATAGGCGTAAAGTATATATTGGGAATGGTTTATAATAATTAATAATTTATAAGTAAATTTGATACCGTCAATGTTATCCGTATTATAGATATTATCTTTATACCACTCACAGAGAAAAAAGAAGTGATAAAATCAACGGTGTGTTACCATTTTTATATGTTCTTGGGTATTATACTTTAAACATTTATGATTTTTTTAGTGTAAATACCTGTGCTTGTATAGTTAAAGTATTTATATACATTACAGCCTCGCCAATATATAAATCAATAAAGCTGAAATTTCTAAACAAGCCTTATAAATTTCTCGATAAAAACCCTAAATACATGGAAAAAAAATTGTTTACACACAAGTTCAACTTTTTTTCTTCAACATTACACACACATATTACGTTGCATAATTTATTGTGCCTTTGGAATGTGTAATAAATCTTTTAAATTCATTTTCTCAACAAATTTTTCCCACCCTCGTCACACATCTTTAATTTTATAAAATAATTTATACGACAAACAAACAAATTTATGTATATAGAATAACCGAAAGAATATACAGTTCCCCGTATACACAGCTAGTGTGTCCAGCGAGATATATAGTTTTATAGGGACCTACGCGCAACAATTTATTTCGGGTATAAGAAGAAAATTTAAAGTGTCAAGTCATCCGGGTTGTGTTCTCTCATATATTACCATTCCTTGGAGACAAGGTTTAATAGAAAATACAGGACACAAAAAACTAATTGTTCCTTTAAGAATTTTAGGATTTTTATATATAAAAAGCTATTCCTTAAATTCCATTGGAAAGAAAATAATTAAATTTTCACTAAATATATACGAAAGCTTTATGGATATAAAACCGCTACTATTTATAATTACGAAAAGACCAATTTCGATATTATAAAATTTTTAAGTTAAGCACTTCCTATATTATATGCGTACTACATTCTATCTATTTCTATATGCACTGGGAAAAAATTGTTTAATCAATCAATATTGTCAACGTCCTTAAAGTTTGTCTGCTATACGGTTTCGGGTTTTCATATGTGGATTACATCCATCCACTGATGATCCAATTGATTTTTTCCAATTTGGCATAAAACAAAATGCGGGTCCTCATTCTGAAGTAGAGCTCTATTGGCATAAGAAAATAGTAGTAGTAGCAGAGTTGGTAGCACGTCAAACACACTCACAACTAAAATTTCTTGTGATTTTCTAATGTATTTAAAATCCGGTTGTAAAATGAAATCACTTAAAATTCTAAAAAATAGACCCACATTTATTATACATATAATAATCCCTAAATCTGAAAAACCCTTCGTGTATTTGCAGACCACGCACTGTCTTGATTTGTACACTTCCAAGCGATAAAACTATAATTTTAGATAAATTGCCGAAAATATATCTTTTAGTTTTTAAAACATTAAAATTTAATATAAGCAAACCATCAAAAATTACTATATATCGAGGGTTGAACTTCAATACCTCGTATGTGCATTTTAAAAATTTTTAGAATAGGATTAAAAAACTACTTATTTAATGAACAGAAATATTTTTCTTTTACAATTTTCTTCTTGTTAAACTAAGTAAATATGTATTTACTAAGTATAACATAAAAAAATTGTAAATGAAAAATATTTTAGTTCATTAAATAAGTGGTGTTCTGGTACTCTTCTAAAATTTACAAAAATGCACATACGAGGTATTGAAGTTCAACCCTCGATATACGATACAGCCATAATGACTTCCTACGAAGATCCCTTTCTCGCATCACAAAGTATTCAGTTTTATCTTGCCACAAAACAAATCTGGCTGCAAATCGGCAAAATGCACTTTACCGGCGCATTCGGCAGGAGCCCCCTGCTCCCCCTTATAATGTTGCGGACCTTCCTCCGAATCACACCATATATTTTGTTAGTGGGGGAAACCACCCACTAGGGAGGGAGAGGGGTTCAAAGTTTCGGATAAAAAACATAAAAATTGAGATTGTGACGTCATTACAAAAACATAAAATAAACATAAAAGCACCATATGTAGAGGATGGATAAAGAGGATAAATACGCGTATTTTAATATATTACTCAACCCCTTCCTTCCCCTATTTTTATAAAAAAAAAAGTTTGTTTGTAGATTAAGATGGCGGGTTACAGCTGCTTTTTTTACTTATTCTGTTAAAAGAAGATAGCTTGGGAATTGCCATAAAACAATTTGAACCCCCTTAATTTCTTCATTGCAAAGGGAAAACGATAAAAAAAGTCTTCTCATATATTTTTTAGAATCAATAATAGTAATACCCAGAATAATAGAAAACAATCGAATAGTATTTTCATATATTTTTTAGAAGGATCAATAATAGTAATACCGAAATATTTTTCATTCCATTATCCTTTCCAATGGGTTGCAACGTTCACTGCCTCCTCGTGGTGGGACTTGGGTCTTGGGTGATGCTTAATAGTGTACAACATACGTATACAAAAATTGCGCTAATTTAAACCGCTTAAAATCGGCTCCTCCCCTGGCATGCTTCAAAAAATTTTATGGCAATACTCCAGGCTAACTTCCTTTTACAGAATAAGTAAAAAGCAGCTGTAACGGTGACCGGACATAACACCCAAAGATATAACGCCCAAATGCTTTACCAAGCTTAAACCGCTAAAAAATATAACATTTCCCTTCTAAAAATGTTAATCAAAACGATGGTTTTATATTTTGGCTGCTATGATTTTTTTAGAATTAGAAAAAAAGCTTGTTTGTTGTTGTTGTTGTGTTGGGCGTTATGTCTTTGGGTGTTATGTCATGTCACCGCTGTAACCCTCCCCTTTAATCTACAAACAAACATAACCTTAAAAATAAAAAAAAATAAAATTTATACAAAAATAGAAGGAGGAAGGACAAGGGGGTCGTGTGATATATCAAAATACGCGTATTTATTCAGTCTATCGGGGGAAGGTCCCCTACATAATAAAGGGGGCAGGGGCTCCTGCTGTATGCGCCGGTAAAGTGCATTTCAACCTGCAAATCTGTCGAAAAAAGTAACTGAATCGAAATCCACCCATATAAAGTTTACGAACAGAACAAAAATTGCCCTCCAGTGAAGTTAAATAGGTACTACCCCATCACGAAGATGTAAAATACCTAAGAATATATCTTTTTTAGTTAGAAAAAAATATCTGGACTAAACGAAAACAATTGGGAATAAGATTTACAATTTTTTTTAAACGCAAAATGTATTTTTGCATATTGGAGTAACATTATATTCTTAAAATAACAAATTAAAAAAATTATACCTTGTCTTCAAGCAAATTGGAAAATAATTCCACATGATCTTCTTCATCATTTAATATTGAAAAGAAATTCTTAAAGGTGTCTGGAAATGTGGCAGGAAACTGTCCTTGTCTTGGATCCATATCATATTCTGTAAATTGTAAAAAAATCCACTTAATACATATAATAATAAAAAAAATCTTAATGCTAACACACAATGTCGGGAGAAAACTTTTCTTTTCATTTATAAATTAAGCTAAGGAAAGAGAAAATTGTTCCGATACCCGTATAGATTCTGTGCATATTATGCACGGGGCTCTTATAAAATATAAAATAATATAAAGAAAATATAAAAACATAGGTATGTTTTATTATTTTTCTTCGAAAAAAATAAAATGTTTGTGATATGTTATCATAAATAAATTCAACATCGTTTCAAGTGTAGTACAGCAAGAAAGCTTTCGTTCTGGTAAAATATTGATCATTCAATTTATACATTTATTATAACAACACTACATATTATATATAAACTAAAACTGACATATTTTTTATACTTTTTTTGAAATATTAAATAAACTCAATTCTGCAGATTGTATATAAATTGAAAGATATAAATATTGTGTACACATTGTCAACAATATATTATATATAAAGAAAGTCCTTTAAACTTATTCTCGGTATATATAGAATATATATATTATGATAACATTACATATTATATCCCCTTTACGCAAAATTTGTGAATCTAAAATTAATTAAATTTTAATTCAAAAACCAATCAAAATAACGAACCACAAATTAATCTAGATCGGATACATTTTAGATAATAGAACTTTGTGACAAATATGTAAATCAAAATATTTATTATATGGGTCCTTTAGCTTTTAACAGTAAATTATGTTTTGTCTTGCATACAGGGGCGTTTCTAGACATTTATGGCCCTAGGCCAGACTATAAAATCCGGGCCCCCCTATATATACATACATCAAAAAGCGATGACACAAATTTATTGAAATACAATTTATTGAAGTAAAATCCAATAAAGCAACTAATTAGTTTAGAGAGAGAAACAATTCTTGAAGTACTGTACAACAACAGACGGAAATCGCCATATTTCTAGTTTTTGCAAATAATATCATAAAAAAAAATATTGCTCTTTGTATCAAAAATGATACTTTATTTTCTCATAGAATTATAAATAACTAAAAAAATGGCAGAAGTCGGCATTAGTATATTTCAGTGAAAATATATTACCCATTAGCTAAAAAAAGGCAATATTGGCCAGAGGCCAGACTGAATGAATATTATTTTTAAACAAAACATTAGAAGTAACTAAGTTTTGTTAGAGAATTAGTTTAGTAACAGGCAAAATAGCCATATTAAAGTTTTATAAACTTTTACTAGAAGAATAAAACACACCAAGTGACAAATCGAACAAATCGGCGAACAAGTTTGTTTATTTATTTTTATTTTCTTGAAATG
>JANSTW010081005.1:0-19461 GCA_027564275.1 Diadocidia ferruginosa | reverse complement strand
AACAATGATATTGCTATAGAAGGCAATTTACTTTGTTGATTTTTTCATCTAATTCGATCAATTTAAATTTTTGAAAATAATTCCCTTACAATTCTACGATTTTTCTAATTTTTTCTCAAACATTTTTTAATTGAACTAACTCGATAGCAAATCAATAGAGGCTTTGCAAAGCACAGATATTGCTATAGAAAGCAATTTTATTTGTGAATTTTTTCATCTAATTCGGTCAATTTAATTTTTGATAAAAAAATCCCTTATAATTCTACGATTTTTCTAATTTTGTCTCAAACATTTTTTAATTGACCTAGCTCGACAGCAAATCGTTAGATGCTTGCAAAACAATGATATTGCTATAGAAGGCAATTTTATTTGTTGATTTTTTTCATCTAATTCGGTCAATTAAAATTTTTGAAAAAATGCCATTATAATTCTACGATTTTTCTAATTTTTTCTCAAACATTTTTTAATTGACCTAACGCGATAGCAAATCGATAGCAGCTTGCAAAACAATGATATTGCTGTAGAAGGCAATTTTATTTGTTGATTTTTTCATCCAATTCGGTCAATTTAAATTAAAAAATAACTTGACTCACATGATTTATTTTTTAGGTAAATTGTACACAACGTAAAACTAAAATGGTTGGCTACAAAAAAGAATAAAGCTCTCCGGACCTGTTCGCTCTTCTGCACTTCAGTCGCACACCACCCCTTCACCCGCGCTTCCAAACTTTTGGGCTAGCGACTCCAAATCAAATGCAATCCCAGAGTATGGGACCACTAAAAACTAACCCTCACCAAACAAAATTTGACTATTTTGACCTAAATTAAAGTTTGTACTACATACAACTAGGTATATATATAATATATATCGAATTTTTTAATGAATAGAAAAAGCAAAAATCACCAAACTAAATTAATGTATTTTCTTTATTAAATTCTAAATCTTAATATTACTATCTAAGGGGTTTCATAAACCGATTTTTTGTTTTATTATAATTGCTCAAAAGAAAAAGATATAGTTACTAATTACTAAATCTTAAAATTGCGACATATAAAAGCAATGCATTCGATATTTTTTTTTAATTAAATTCACCAATTTTAGCGGTATTTAAAACATAATATTTAAGAATGTGTGTTGAAAATACCATTATCGCATTAACAATAAATAAAAATCTATTTTTATACAAAAGAAAAACAATAGTTAAAATACTAAAACTGTAATTCATTTAAAGGACGGTTTAATTTCATTTAAATGTTTTGTTCGATCATTTTCGTGGTGTTCGCTGAGGCGTTCTACTAGACGACGCAAGATGTTGTGTGTCGCCATTTGGTACCATCACAGAGGACCGGCTATTTGCAGAAATATAATTCTATAAAAGACAATTGTTAATATGAATGATTTTTCAGTTATCATTCGTTTTTCTTTACCTCAAACGAACTGTAATTTATTGAATCAGCATCACTGCTGACCAATATTTTTGGTTTATTGTTTCTGGATGATCTTCTCTTGCCGCCTTGCTTTGATTTGCGTTTATATGACTAAAATGATAAAGAAAACAACATAAAAACATGTTAAGTGTAATTTGTTTTGACAAAAATTACCAGACGACGGATGGCTAATGATGGTGTGGCTTTTTTCGGTACGATACGTGGAATTCCACCAATAGGTGTAGGCTTTATCAATGCTTTCGGTTTGGCAAACGTAGGTTGAGGCACTTGCAATAATCTGGGGCTGTTTAAGTCTTTTAAAAGATTTCTGTTTGTCCGACGACTTTCAGTAACACTTACACTAGATGGCGTTTGCAATTTGGTTTTTTTCACAGACGTCAAATTTGTTCTGGAAAATTATTAGGGATTTATAAATTGTTTTTGATTGAAAAATATATTTAAATACAATGCTGTTCTGGATGCAACTCGCTTTATGGTTGACGTTCCCAATTGTGGCCCGAACTTCGATACAGACATTGGCGTCCGCATTGCATTTGCACCAGCAACATTTGTGTTTGCCTTTCTGGCGCTCATTTGTTTTTCTTTCTTTTCCTGTTGTTCATTATAGTCTTTGTCGATTACGTCTATGATGTTTTCGCCATAAATTAAAAATGGACGAGACGTTTCCCGCTCGTATTGTTCAACCAAACGATGAATTTTCTCACGTAATTTGGGCAAAAGTTTAGATATTGTATTTCGTTCCTTTTCCTCCTTCAGCAATTGGCCACCTCGATTTTTAAAACGATCCGGTTCGTTTTGTTTTTGTTCGAATTCAATCATTTTCTTCCACAATTCTTTGTGTTCCGTAAATTTTGTAAATATTTCACTGAAAATGTTTTTTTTATAATTTAAAATGTTATTGCGCCAATTTGAAAGGAATGATTTCAATATACTTACACATTATCATCGTAGAATTTTTTTAAATGTTCCAATTCCATTTCGTGCAATGCTAACAAATCTTCGGTGTAGCAATCGTTCGTGTAGTTAGTGAAACGAGAACATTCAGTGGCCGACATCATTGTTTTCTCCCAGTAAACTTTTATGTCCAAGCGAATTCGTTCAACGAAATGTTGGATGTGTTGACGTTTCAATGCAGTACATCGAGCCAATTCTTTTGAAATTAGCTCAAGATTTGGTTTATTACATTCATTTGCCAATGATAAAAATTTACGCCTTATAGAATCGCTCACTTCCAAACCATCCCACAGGACAATTAATTTGTCTCGCATATTATTATTGAGCTCAATCATATCTTGTTTTTGCTGCTCAACACTCTCTAATATTTTTGTCAATCGGTCAATATTTTTAGCGGTTAATGGAACATCTGCACCATAAACCAATTCATCTTCAAAGTCCATCTGAAATTCATCAACTGAAGAGACAATTTTACGGCGTAATATATCAATTGCCGCAGTTCGATTTATTTTTAAATCATTTAATTTGACCAAGTAGTTTTTAAAGCTAGAGACTTCTTCGTTCGTTGGAATCGGTTCCAATTGTAGCACACGCTCTGGTTCCATTAAAACGTTGCACAATTGTTTTTGCTCCAAAACCATTTGGTTTATTGCAACCAGACGATCGTCCCGTTCTTTTTCCAATTCCTCCAGACGAGCACATAAAATTTTCATTTGTGTATAAATTGGTTTACTCTCTTCGTAGAAGTCCGTGTGAGCGGATGGTTTCTTACGTAAAATTCTCTCTAATTCGGCAATTTCTGACCCAGTTTCTAAATTATAAAAAAAAACATTTATAACTCGACTAACTCAATAATAATTTTATAGATTACCTTGAGTTTGTCTTTCTATTGTTGTAAATCGGTTTTCCGTTTCATCGATTATATCATTTAAGAATTCATCAACTAGAGCGGGAAGTTGGTTCAAATTCTCTACTACCGTGTCGCTCTCGAACATCTGCTGCCATTTTCCAATTAATATGTTTATTTTATTATCAAAGGCTCGTTGAATTTGATCCCTTTGTACATTTCTGCAAAAATCATCAAGTATATTTAGTCTCATATAGAAATAGAAATATAGTTAAATTCGTGACATTAAACAACACCCAAGGAATTAATTATTATTTTCTTTTTGGATATTAAAAATTTATTTAGGTGTTATTTCTTTCGGAAGTTAATTCGTCGGGTGTTATTTCTGAAGAAAAAATTGTGGGCGTTAATTCCTTGGGCGTTATCAATGTCTTCATTAATATATAATTTCAAATTTCTCGGAAAATGCAATCCTAATCAATTATTTTTATATTATTTTAATTGATATTTTTTTTACCGAGGGAAACCCACTAGAAAAATGTTGTCTCATGATTGCTGAAATGATTGCCGTCATTTCCGAAATAATTTGTCCTATGATTTCAGAAGTGATTTCCTCCTCTGATTTTACCAACAAAACAATTGCACTAAATAGCACATTGTTTATTAGAATCCTATATCGTATTAAACTGCAGGTTAAAAACAAACGGACCGGAACGAGCGAGAGTCCTATTGACAAGACAACATTTTGTGGTTTAGATTTCACCGAATTTTTTATAGGAATTTTTAATTAAAATAAATTGGTTTGAAAACAGCACACCGTGCAGAATTTGCAGGGTGCATCCTTTTATTATAAAATAGTGAAAATCGCGAGGAAAATCGTCAACACAAAGTATAGAAGAGGACTACAACAGGGAACCGGAGCCACTGCGGCGAACAATTTGCAACAGGTGTTTTATGTTCGTATTCATTATTTTTATTATTTAATGGAGATTATGTATGAATATGAATGAAAAATTAATTGCACTATTACATTTTCTAAACAATTAGTACGATTTATAATAAATGCATGGGAAAATGTTACAAAAAATTTAAATTACAAATTTAAAGAAATTAAAAATAGTTAAAGCTTACCTTGCATATTCAATATCAATATTATTACTCATTTTAGGTGATATTATTAGTTCTAGGATTAAAACTTTTTACACGAATTAACAAATAAACAGCACAATTTTATTAAATTTTATTTTCTATTTTATGCACAGCTAAAAAGACGCCACTTTCTTTGACCGATTCGATTTAAAAATGAAAAAGTTGTTTGAAAAACGAGATATTTAAAAATGGCCGCAAAAAAGTGCCATTTTAAGTTCAGTGGATGCCAATTTTTGATTAGAATGAATGCGTTTAGTGCTGCAGAGTAGTATTTTTGCGTATAGCGAATACGGCGGTATTTTTAAAAATAATTTATTTTGTATATTTGAAGAAAAAAAAGTCTAGGGGCAAGGTAATTGAAATTGATCGAAAATAATTATTACCAACAAATTATAGTAGTTTTTTTTCTTGGATTTTCGATCGTTTTTCAAAATTCGACATCGGATTTGATTCAATCATCTCGTTCCTGTGCTGTTGCAAATCGAAAAGATATTTTTTCGAAACGAAAGTTGAATCGGTATATATTGATTTTTTTAATAATGGAATGCGAAAGATATATTATTGATATTTCATCGAATCCAATGTTGCCAATGGAACAAGGCGAACTATAAGATATATCTCAAGTGTTCGCCTTGCCAGGAGAGAGGTGATTGAATCCATTTATTCGACGTCGATTTTTACTATGAAAATTTTGAAAAAAAACATCGTTTTCCGGTTATATCTTTTCTGTAGACAATATTCAGCTTTTGTTCTTACAGATTCTATTATGTGTCCATTATATGTCAAAATTTGATATTTATTTTGTAACTTTTCATTCATGATTTTACATTTTAAAAAGGTGTTATAAGTTACTAAAGGGAGAAAATTACAAGAATGACATATTTTGATGATATTATATTTATAGAAATGATAAAGGTCTCACAATTAATTTTGTTTGTTTTGGACTTAGGTTGAGAAACTCCACAATAAAGGTGGCGGAACGATTAAAGTTTAATGGAAAACCGTTATAAAATGTCGCAGCGTACTGAAGTGTTTTAATCGTTACACCACACCAGAACCAAATATTAGTTTTTTTTACAATATACATAACTATTTACATGTAAATTAAAATTATAGAAAAATAAATAACAAAAATATGTTTCGATTTTCATTCACCATATATTATATTATATACATGTATATTTTTTTTAAATTATATAATTTAATTAATTTTATAAATGTATATATTATTTATTTAATATAATATATTTATTCATCTATAATTTAATATTAAATATATTTACAATAAAATATATAATTTTTTTTCTGTCTTCGCTTCGCTACTGCACTACAACTATATAACTTATTATCATAAAATATTTAAATTAAAAATTATAGAAAAAAAAACTTTCTTTTTAATTAATTAATTATAAAAATATTTAACTTTTCTCTTGTATGTAATGTGAGGTTTTTCAAATGTGTGTTTTTTTTCAATATAAATTATATAATATTTTTAATGGTGTATTTTTCGCTTTTTTAAAATAGAATATGTAAATGGATAATTTTTTATATAAAAGAACAATTATATAAAAATTTAACAATATATTATTTTAATAATATAAGGAATAATATACAAAAATATTATATGCAATTGCTTTGCGCCATTAATATATTCTAAATTGCATTTCATTATAAAATTGCGTGGAAGATTTTTTGACTATATGATGTAGAAGTGGCTTATTTTCTCTTTTTTTAATTTCGGATAATTTATAAAATTATTTTTCGTAAAGTTAAAATGAACGGCGGTTTTTTTTTAATTAAATCTATATAACGAGTTAACACAAGTAAAAAAACGCGAACTTTTACATAAAAAAGATAAAAAAATTGTCTAAACAAAACAAAAATTATATATAAATCAATAATAAACAATAATAAAGTACAACCATTAGATAATTAGTCTTTTCGTGCTTTCTTTTTGCCTTGCTTTGGTGCCTTTGTATCAGTCCATCCTTCTGGGGGGGGAGGGAAATATTATGATTAATTGATTGGTATTAGTATTTTTATAATAATAAATAATTACCATCATCAGCAACTGTTTTTAGTTCATCATTTTTTTCGGTTGGTGGTGATGGTGGAATTTTTTTGGACACCTTAGCTGCCACCTTTTCCAAAATAGTGGGCGCAGATTCTTTCACATCAACATCATCGATGGCTTCTTGAATTTTTTCAATAATTTCAACAGCTACATCTTTCGTTGCTGCTTTCTTCAACTTGTTAGCTTGGTCTTTAATTTGCTTTGAATTTTTAGCATTTTTCTTGTCGACCTTCTCTTGGACCTTTTCTAATTTTGGTGATCGTGTAAGGGCGGCCAAGTCCAAAACAGCACCTTCTGTTTTCTTACTTTTCTTTTCGCTTTTTGTTGGTACAGTTAACCAGTTGCCATCATCGAAATCGGCAGGTTTCTTTTCTTTTGGCAACTTTTCAACGACAGTTTTCTTAGATGCTGCGGACTTATCATTTTTCGATGCAGATTTATTATTATCTTTTTTAGCTGGACTAGCAGCTGCCACTTTCTTGCTGCCTTTCTCGCCTTTAACAGGTGATTTTTTCACATCAACAGCCGATTGTTTATCTTTTTTAACTTTTGTTGTTGATTCAGATGAAGAAACATTTGTTGGTGTTTTCTGTAATTTATTTTTTTATTAATAAATTAAGTAAAAATAAATAAACGGTATATAGACATAATATATTTGCTGTATCTATTTTTAAATTATAATATTAAATTTGATCGCAAGCACGCAATAATTATTATAAAAATAATAACTCACTAATGTGTAAAAAATGTACCTTTTCTTTTTTCTGTGATTTCTTGCCATCAGCAGCAGCAGAATTAGATGATGTGGATTTTTTGAATTTAGGTTCTTGGGGTCTTTGAAAGCCAAAATGAAATACAAGTATAACAGCTGCAGCTACAGCAATAACAGGAACGAAAATAACAAAACTAAACGAACCACTGAGTTGATTTAAAATTATATCCATTTTTTATGTTGTTAATATCTTGGGTATGATTTAACAAATTTTCTTTTAAATAAAATTATAAAAATAAATGAAAAAAAGAGGAAAAACAAATAACCTAGAAAAAATCCACCTAATTCTAAATTTAAAATTTACACGCGAGCAATTTTTAACTAAACTGATCTGAATTTGACACATGTACGGATTAGTTTGTCGATTTTTATTACACGTCACAGCTACAAATCGCAACACAAAAAGCCCAACTAAACTTTTTTATTAGTTCAGCGGAGGAATTTAAAACTAAAACCCCTAACAATTAAAACAGAACCAAAATTTAAACACTATAATTTTAGTTTTTTTTCAGAATCCCATCAAATCAGATTTTTTGCCCTTTCCCGCAGAAAACAAAATATTAGGAAAAATGGCAGATTGTCCTGCAGAAATAGTGCAATCCTTGTCGGTATGAGTAAAAAACATCATATTTTTTAAGCGTAAGCTAGAGCCACAGGCCCTGGCGATAATAGCTAGGGAGCCACATAATATTGCAAATATATTCACTTTTCGTTGATCGATTAGCCTGTTCCTAAATTAATAAGGTTTGATAAAATTAATTTACAAATTAAAATTTAACAAAATTTTCGACGATTTTCCATACAAAAATTTCATCGTTGCCTTATGTTTTGTTTTTTTTTATTATTATTATTATTATTTATTTATATTTTTTTCAAAATAAGAAAAAAACTTCGTTTGGTTTAAACAATTCAGTAAACTTAAAACTAAACATAATTTCGAAAAAGTAAAATACAAAATATAAACAATTAAATGATCAGTTCAAATCGGAAAAATGCAATTTAATTTCCTTATTAAAATTAGCAATAGATTTATTTATATGAAAATTATTCTCAATACTAGGTGGTAGAGAATTCCAAACTACAGGAACTGAAAATTCAAATGAATCACAATGAATTTGGGCCGGCGCAAAGATATAAGGTTCCTAGTACGACAAGACTGGGACCACTTTATATATTAAAAAATGTAACTTGGTTCTCCGTATTTTATCAACTTCGCAACGAAACACATCAGACGATATCTAAAAAATTGATTTAATGAAACCCCAAGTAAGGTTTTTTTGTGTTGGGAAACGTGATCTCTTCTTTTTATGTTATAAATAAATCTAACACAACAGTTATATTATTATGTGATCCTATGTAAATATTGGGTCTATTATTACCGCAGCAACACTAAATTCAACCGCATCAAGAATAATAAATCAGCAATAATTTATTTTATTTTTATAGGTTTCTCAATTGACTAAAATAAAACTATAGAGTCAATAATTGCACAGGTAATTGGCTATACGTTTAATAAATGAAACAATTTTATTCTATTTCAACAATTCATTTAATATTTAGCAAATTTTCGATTATTTTTTGTAATCCTCGACTGGTAAACTACACAAAATAAACAAAATTAAGAAAAACGGGATCTCGTGTTGAACCCATTCAAAATATGTAAACGATTAAATTTGTATTGACCATTATTTGAGACATTTTGGGTCAATAAATAAAAAGGTTGAAATGCACTTTACCAGCGCTTTCAGCAGGAGCCTTCTGTCCCCTTTTAATGTATGAAACCTTCCCCGAGTCATCCCATATATTTTGTTAGTGGGAGTGAAACCACTAGGGCAGCGGGAAGGGGTTCAAAGTTTGAGATAAAAAACGTAAAAATTTATATTGTGACGTCAATAGAAAATATGAAAGCCACCATATTTGGAGGATGGATAGAGGGCATAAATACGCGTATTTTGATACATCACACGACAAGGTAAACTTAAGATAGCTGAAAGCGCCGGTAAAGTGCAATTTTGCCAATAAAAAGGTTATAGAAATTTAAAAATTAAATCACCGATAATTTTTGATACTTAAATATTTTGCAGGGTCTTAATTACAAAAAAAAGTTCTATGCATCCGTCTGCACAATCAAAGATCGCGCGCGGCGGGCTCTATCAAGTTCAGTGCATTAATCGCAAGGCGGCCATATTTTATTTTCTTTTGGCGTAAATTTTCATCCCGTAGCGGCGCATAAAATAAATTTTGCGAAATTTATAGGTATAATTTTGCATTTAAAATCCTTTATTAATTAACACTAAATTGTTTTGTCGATTAGCTTGACCGTTTTATTTAAATCGATTATTTATTGCGTAAAAATTGCCTGTATTTTTATCGCGTAAACTTTGCTTCAGCACTGAAAACATTGTACGCAAATTGTCGGCCTCTCGCTGCACGTGTTTTTTCGCATTTTACTTTATATTTTATTGCGCATTTACACGAATTTCTCAAGCAAACGAATTAGTTTGGCAAAGTTCTTGTAAATCGCAATAATAATCTATTAAAAATTATTTATTAATCGTATTTCCTTGTTTGCTAGCTAAAAACGGAGAAAAATGAGTGGAAAAGAAGTAGCCGTAGCCGATGATGATCATCAGAATGAACACGATGATGAAAAGCGCTCCATTCAAGATTTGCTAAATGCGTAAGTAACTCTTTGTATCATCCGAAATTTATCTAAATGTTTCTATTCAAAATTCAGGCCAGCATTTATGGGATCATTAATGCGCCGTCAATTACTATCAGAAATGGTAAAATCACTGCCAAAGCCAGTTCAAGATAGAGTGACTGCTCTGAAAAACATTCAATTACAACAATTGGAATTGGAAGTTAAATATTATGAAGAAGTCGATCAACTTGATCGTAAATACCAGGCATTGTACCAACCATTGTATGATAAACGAAGAACCATCATCACTGGGGAATATGAACCAACAGAAGCCGAAAAAGAATGGAATTTAGAAGAGGATGATGAAGAAGAGATGTCGGCTAAAATGCAAGATATTTCGTTGGCTATACGGAAAAACTTGAAACCAAACTATGATCCAGATGTGAAAGGTGTACCAGACTTTTGGTTCTCTATATTTAGAACAAACGAACTGCTGGCAGCTATGGTACAGGAATGTGATGAGCCGGCTCTGAAAAAATTAAGCGACATTAAAATTGTGTATGCCGAGGATTCAATGTCTTACATTTTAGAATTTTATTTTGCACCAAATGATTTTTTCACAAATACCGTTTTGACTAAACAATACTTTATGAAGTCAGCTATAGATCCGGAAAATCCATTTGGATTTGAAGGTCCAGAAATTGTTAAATGCACTGTAAGTTCGCTGGTAATATTGGTTGAAATCTTTCGAATCTTATGTTTATCTTTTAGGGTTGCGTTATTAATTGGAATAAAGGGACGAATCTCACAATTAAAACGATCAAAAAGAAACAAAAACATAAGGCTCGTGGTGCAGTCCGTACAGTTTCGAAGCAAGTGCCCGCTGATACATTCTTCAACTTCTTCAATCCTCCACTTGTTGAAGATGGTACTACAGTTGACATTGATACTCAAAATGTAAGTTTACAGATTTTGTATAGATACACAATATGCCTAATGCTTATTATTTTACAGATTTTGGGTACTGATTTCGAAATCGGACATTTCTTGAGAGCAAGAATAATTCCAAAAGCTGCTCTTTACTTCACTGGTGATATTGTCGATGATGATGATGACGATGATTTTGATGTAAGTTTTAATAGAAATCAATTTATATTAAAAAAAAATTAAATTCTTTTCTTACCTTTAAATAGGAAGAAGAGGAGGAGGAAGAGGAAGAAGAAGAGGACGATTCAGATGATGATGGTCCACCACCGGCAAAGGGTGAAAAGGGAGGCGCAAATAAAAACAAAAAGGGAAATCCAGCCGAGTGTCAGCAACAATAAATATTGCTCTCTTATAGCAGGACCTACGCGGCAAACCAAACAAATAATTTCTTTTTAATTATAATTGTTTTTTTCTGAAAATTATTTTGAGTAAATTTACACTTTACATATTTAAAATATAAATCGACAAAATGTTAAAAAAAAACTATAATTAAGTTCTTGTTGTTCAGAAAAATGGTTAAGTTTATAAAAAAAAGAAAGAAAAAATGAAATTATATTTGGAAAATAATTGATTATTTAAATTTATTATTGATTTCGGTGTGATTAATTAATTTTTTATTTTAAAATAGAAACAAAAAAGTTTACAATATTTTTTTTACATCACACAATAATTATTATTTGCAATCAATATAAGATAAGCATTCCTCATCAAAATGTAATAGTGTTAATGAATATAATATCATTTTTCTTTTAATTTCATGTTACTTTTTTAAATTCAATTTTTTTTAATTACATACCTAATTATTACATAATATAATAAACAATATATAAATAAAAATAGTTTCCACTTATTTTTCGATATTTTGTATATTGGTTTATATTAGGGAAGCCTTATGTTGATTAGATAAAATTTGCAGACCAATATAAAAAAAAGTATATATTAAAAATCTCCTCGGGAATGCGGGTTTGTATAATTGAACCTCTAACCCTAACCCTCCTCCCTGGCTACGGCTTCGCTTGTAATAAAAAAGGCAACTACACCAAGTTGTGTCAAAGACACATCTAGCGAACCTTTATAGTAGTGTTGGTTTTGTTCAATGGAGCTAAACTAACACTTACATAAAGGCTCGCTAGACACATCTATTGGTTGATAGGGTTAAAAAAAATCGTAACAAAATTTTCAAAAATTCAAATCAATTTCTAAAATAGAATCTATAAAAAGATTTCGTTGGCGTTACATTAAATTTCTAAAATTGAATTTACCGGGGGTAACACTAAACATTATCACTGCGCGTACATAACCTAAAAACTTAAGAAATTCTTTTTTGTTTGGTAAACGTATCAACATCTTTTTGTACGAAACTATATTGTTCTCAGTAAAATTAATTCCAAGTTTATAAAAAATGGGTGATCGTTACAATATTCACAGTCAATTGGAACATTTACAAAGTAAATATATTGGAACCGGTCACGCCGACACCACCAAATATGAGTGGATGACAAATCAACATCGGGACTCTTTGGCCAGCTATATGGGACATTATGATATGTTAAGCTACTATGCCATTGCAGAAAATGAGGCAAAGGCAAGAATTCGCTTCAATATAATGGAGAAAATGCTACAGCCAACCGGACCACCACCAGAAAAACCAGAAGAATAAATTTTATATTTTAATAAAAACAAAATTAAAAACACCAGTTATTTTATTGCTCATTAATTTCGTCCATTTCAGCTGACTCTTCCGCTTCTTTTATACTTTTTGTAACTTGTTTAACCAGCAATTGTTTAATGACCGGAACAATTTCTTTATTTGTATTCGACAATAACTGATTGGCCAGTTGTATTGTGTCCAGGCTCAGTGAGCCCGATTGCCAAAGTTCAGAGATTTGATCATGTGTGGCTAGTCGACACATCATCAGAACTCCATGTTCTTGTTGCTCTTGAACTCCATTATTGCACAGATCCTCTTCATCTGCATTTGGATCTAATATAAGTTTATCGTCGATAATGCCGACTGTTGTAGCCGTCAGCACATCATACATTGGTATGCCAGCATCGGCTAAAGCTAAACCGGCACATGTAATGGCAGCACCCAGCACAGAACCATCGTCTTGCAAGACATTTGCGAAAATATCAACTTGAAAATTGGGAAATTCGTGACGAACAACGGCCGGTTGAAGGGCACGTTTCATAGACAAGGCCAGTGACTTTTCTTCGGCGTCAGTTTGTGGCAATTTCCTCTTTGTACAAGCAAATGGTGAAAATTTAAAATCGCAATATAGTTCTCCATTTATGCTAGAAAATATCGCCAGTTACAATATTGTTAAAAAATTGGAACTTACAAACTCGCACCAATATTTATTTTGTTTTGGAATTTCCCTTGGGTCGAAGACAGCAACTGCCACTTTAGTGGCGCCCAATTCAATGTACGCGGATCCCTTGGCTTGTGAAATAATTCCCGATTTAAGAACTAAAAAACCAATTTATTAACTTCAGTTCCTACTATATAATTTATTAGGTTATGTGTTCTTACAAATTTTTCGATGTTCTGCAAATTTTCGCCCGTCCTTGCGCGTATTATTTGTGAGAAAAGTTTCCTGCAACTTTTCCGCATAAGTTTTTAAATTTATTTTTGAATGAAAACGATAGGCAACAGATTGATCTGGTCCATTAATCCGTTTATGATCGTAAGGCATGTTTATAAATTATTGTTGATGTTGATGTTCAATGAAAAATAAAAATCGCTTGAGGTTAGGATAGTTGTTTTTGTTTATAAATCGATAAGATCGATATTATTTACATGTAAAACAAAAAAGCTAAAAAAGCTCTAGCAAGTTTCGAAATTCAGCATAAATAAGCTTTTTAATGAAAATTCGAATTTCGGACTGCAGCGAAGTGCAGATAGTTTTTTTTTGTTTATTTATTTTCTTTTTCTCAGAAATAATTTGATATTTTAATTGAAAATATGGAATTTATTAATTAAAATGATACCTTGGGTACGAGAAAAATTTGCTGAACGACGGGCCAGATGGATTGCGTCCAGAAAACAACAACAAAATGAAAGAATCAATAATGCCTCAAAGGAGCCAAAATCTGCAGAGTATACTTATGTGTATTGATTTTATCTACATAAGAATTAATTAAATTATTTTTTTTAGCAATAAATTGGAAAAACACAATATCGGTTCGGAAGTAGATGAATTATTGCCGAATTGCAGCGCGGCGGGTCAAGAGATTTCTGCAATTGAATTATGTTTGATAAGTTCTAAGAGTGGAAGGACGAGAAATGTCTTATTTCCGAATACGGCCACCGGAATGGACATAAAAATGGAATGTTTACGTTTGTTTGGAGATGATTTTAATGTGAGTGCGGAAGTTTTGCCAAAAAATTTGGACAATTTTAAATTAGTTAAAGCAAGAATTCCGTTCTACTTTGACGACACAAAAACACTGCAGGAACGAAATATTTGCAATAAGGGTGAGGCCAGCTCTGATATTGAAAACTAGAATTATTTGTTTGAACAACTTTGATTATTTTAGATGAATTCCTTTTGATTTCTTCAACACATAATACTGTGGCTTCTACCTGCACATCAACAGCGGAATTGGTGACAGGCGTCGGTCCTATCCAAAATGATATTGACATAGCTACTAGAAGCCTTTCATTGCCTATTAGCATACAAACTGCAAACTCTAGTACAACGTCCACATCATTAATTCCTATTGTCAATATCGAGGAATTAGTTCTGCAAAGTGATGTTCAATTTGACATTCGACAAATTCTTATATCATTGGCCCAGTCGGCTGCCTATATTATAGGAAGCGGTCCATATGCAAAACAATTAATACAAATGTTTACGAATCGATTGTATTGTGGCAATAAATCGGAGAAAATTTACGATTTTACAAGCACAGTACAATGTCTAGTGGATATGGGGTTTTCACGAGAAAATGTTCTCTATGCACTTGACACTAAGAAGTTGGTTAAGTTTAAAGCGAGTTGTTTTGCGTTTTTAATTTAAAATTTGTTTCAGTAATGTTTACGCGGAAGCATTGGACTGGTTAATGGAACATCAGAAAACAATTAATTTGGAATTTAAAAGCATTGCCTCTACCAGTCTACAAACGAAAATGCAAAATTTATGCGTAAATCCATTTAATTTATAATTAAAAAATAATATAATTTAACAATTACAGACAATACGAGAAAATATCGAGGCATTGTTGAATATTGTCCGAATCTATTGTGAAAAGGAAATAATACCATCTTCGGATGCCATCAAGCTAATATCGGCAATGGGATTCGATGAACCGGACGTTCGAAAGGCCTTATCGTTAACCAAAAATAACTACATAGCCGCATGTGATTGGTTAATAGACAATGAAAATACAAAATTATCCAACTTTACCGATGGCCTACCATTTGATTCGCCAATTTTAAAAGCACTCTTAGTATCACCGCACGTTCAACTTAGTTTATCTTGTCCGAAAATGTTTATTGGTAATTTTATTTAAACAATTTAAAACAATCGGGAATCTAAATTTTTCTATATATTGCGCAGCTTATCTTTCAATTTTAGAGGATTATTCATCGATGAATATGTGGTTGGGCGACAGTGAAACGTCTGGCGTTATTGGACACATTTTTCGAACGTATCACGAAGAGAAACATATTTTAGCAATAAATCAATTTTCGTTAGAATTATAATAGTTTATCGTCGTATATTGTACCTAAATATAAGTTGTAATTTATTATTTATTTAGTTTTAGCAGCCACCAATATAATACAAACACACAAATCAATATAGTGCAATAAAAATAACAGTTTCTATTTAGAGAGAACGTATAGAAATTGAACGAGTTTTTATTTTTTGCCGTTTTTATCTTTGACCGCAATTATTCAAAATTAACATAAGATTCAAGTTAGATGTTTTTTTTAAGTAATAAATTCTTCACGAACTAGAATATAACATTATCTAACTTTTCTTAATTAATGTGCGAAACCCACACATTTGTATGGTTTCTTTTTTGGTCCCCGACATAATTCCTGTTTTACCTCAAGGTTTTCACACATTCAATAGATATTGATAAGAAAAATCATTAAATTAACTTCGATTTTTAATGTCTCTAATAAAATATCAGTATACGAATTCCGGAAATTTCGAAAATAGTTAGAAAAAGGCAAAAAAAACCCTGAGCTATACATGGCTATTTTTTTTAATTTTAAATCCAAAAATGAACAAAACAGACAACAAAAATTTAAAATCAACAGATTTTGATGGAAAAAATGAACGAATTAAACTGCTTTCTATAGCAATCGCAGTCTTTTTGCATCCCTTAACGATTCCTAAATAAATTTTGGGGATTCTAAAATAGTCGGAAAACAGACAAAAAAAAGTGGACTATACATGGGGATTTTTTTCAAAATCTAAAATCAACCGATTTTAATGGAAAAAATGAACGAATTAAACTGATTTCTTTAGCAATCGAAGTCTTTTTACATCCCCTAACGATTCCTTAATGAATTCATGGGATTCTAAAAGAGTCAGAAAACAGACAAAATAAAATTGTGGACTATACATGGAGATTTTTTTTCAAAATCTAAAATCAACAGATTTTGATGGAAAAAATTAACGAATTAAATTGATTTATATAGCAATCGTAGTCTTTTTACATCCCCTACCGAATTCCTGGGATTCTAAAATTGTCAGAAAATAGACAAAAAAATTGTGGACTATACATGGAGATTTTTTTCAAAATCAAAAATCAACAGATTTTGATGGAAAAAATTAACGAATTAAACTGATTTCTATAGCAATCGCTGTCTTTTTACATCCCCTAACGATTCCCTACCGAATTTCTGGGATTCTAAAATAGTCAGAAAACAGACAAAAAAATTGTGGACTATACATGGGGATTTTTTATCAAAATCAAAAATCAACAGATTTCGATGGAAAAAATGAACGAATTAAACTGATTTCTATAGCAATCGCAGTCTTTTTACATCCCTTAACGATTCCTTAATGAATTCCTGGGATTCTAAATAATCAGAAAACAGACAAAAAAAAAATTGTGGACTATACATGGGGATTTTTTTCAAAATCTAAAATCAACAGATTTTGGTGGAAAAAAAAATCGAATCGACCTGCCTGCTATAGCAGTCGCCGTGTTTTAAAACTCTATCGATTTCTAATTAAATTCCTAGGATTCTAATATAGTCAGGAAACAGGCAAAAAATCGTCACTTTTACATCAGTGTTTATTTCCAAAATCTAAAATCAATAGATTGTAGTGCCTATTTTGCTTGAGTGTTACTAGCCACGAATACATGAATTTGAGCCTCTGGTGTATAGTTTTTCTCTGTGCTTATAACTTTCGCATGGTACAAATTATTTGTATAACAACATAAAACCAAATTTTGGACACTTTCAACCAATATTACTATAATTTAGTTTTAAAAGAGTTGGCCATATCTTGTGTATTATACCATCTAGGTATATATTTTTTCTATAGATAGTGAAAAGTCGCATATAAAATAATATTATATATTAAATTCCTTGGTTGCACAAAAAATTTATAATAAAATAATATAAAAAACGTGACGAACTATCCTTTATACAGTTAGCTGGATGGATATAATATGCGATGGCAAAGAATGACAACTTTGCAACGCGAGCTTTTTAGATTCAGAACCATATATTATACACAGTGCTCAGACTTAACAAATGTTCCACTTTGATTGCAGCAATATAGCGCATTTTAACTAACTCGCTATTATACCAATTCTTGTAGAATATTTTTTTAAAGTTTTTTTTTCTGCTCTTCTAAATTAAGTTTATAAATTCATGACATGTAATGAAAATATTTAAAACTTCTTATACAGAAGAGAAGAAGATCATCATCATATCATCGCGTAATATGATATACTTTTTAAACTATTTATATAGAGAAAAGAATACACATAAGTTAATTTTGTGGTAAATTAGTTGTAAAAAGCTTCTTTTCTTTTGTGGAATTTTCAGATTTTTTTCGTTTCTTTTCTTTTTAAATTTAAAAACAGATTTCGAGTAAAGAATATATAAAATTGAATAAGCAATCGTTTAAATTCAACGGATTTTAAAAAATTACAAAAACTAATTAAACATAGCTGGCGTCTTTTTCAGCAACAGGAGAGGTTTGGTTACATGTCCTAGCACCGAAAGTGCCTTGTACCGAATGTGCCTAGCACAAAATTGCTTAGCACCGAATTTTCTTGCTCAGAAAGTGCCTAGCACCAAAAGTTCCTAGCATTGAAAGTTCCTAGAATCGAAAGTTCCTAGCACCGAAAGTGCCTATAGCACAGAATTGCCTAGCACCGAAAGTTCTTTGCACCGAAAGTACCTAGCATCGAAAGTTCCGACACCGAAAGTGCCAAGCACCGAATTGCATAGCACTGAAAGTGCCTAGCACCGAATTGCCTAGCACCGAAAGTGCCTAGCGTCGAAAATGACATAGTCTTTTTCATGTATTTTTTATAACTATAATTCTAGGCGATTCGGTGCTAGGCACTGTCAGTGCTGAAACATGCTCCGAAAGCATTCTATATATTCAAGGCAGTTTTTCAGCTATTAAAGCTTGTTCTAAGCTATTTCTAAAAAAAAATATTTTTGGTTGACTTAAGGAAATAAACGACCTCTTTTAGGCAATAATAGTCAACTAAATTAGATGAAATTATAAAGTTTTATTTGAAAGTATTTTTCACGCTTGTCTTTTGATGGTCTTTTTAGTAGTTTTTATGTTGCAATTTTTGCAATTGCAAAATATTAGAGCTTTAACAAACAATCCCTAAAACTTACATATATATAATTTATATTATTAATATATGAGTTGTGTTTACGCAATACTATGTGCGGCACAGAAGTCAGTCTTTTTAATATGCGGCAAGAGATAGAAAACTTTATGCTTGGGTCATAATTTAATGGCATCTCGTAAATTTATTTTTACATCAAAAAACCATAAAAGTCTTTCCTTCTTTATATTATTATAAAGTATACGCACAAATTACACATATATAAATATTGTTATATACATACAACTCAACAAAAAGATAATCGAAGAAAGTGCTAATAAAAAAAGGATAAACATTTTTAACCCAAAACATTATCAAATATACTCCAAATATAAACCTACAGGTCCCTAAGAGACAAAGCCATATTACAACTTTACTTTTTCGATATTATATAGTAATTAAGATATTATATTATACATATGTGTCATAAAAAACCCTTATGTTCAATATAGAGGATGAAAGTTCGTAGTTTTTGACATTTTCTTGTAGATCTAGTACTTTTCGGTTAAATAAATTAGAATTTTTAAACATGATGACCATTTCATTCATGCATTAGTAAACAACATTTTTATTACGTTCCAGAAGGCTTGCGTAAAATATAAAATTGTGATCATCATCATTATCATTTTCGTGTCCTTTACTCCAAAGCGAGGAGCATAGGGGCCATTTTTACCCTTTTTTTATCTGATACCATGGTTTTCATTGACGACTATAACTCTGACTATATCAAAGGTGGAGTGTTGTCAGCAACTCGCACT
>JANSTW010081004.1:0-31620 GCA_027564275.1 Diadocidia ferruginosa | reverse complement strand
TACTTGCCGTTCCAATGACATCACAAAATCTTTCTATGTATTTTTTGCGCACACCTATTCTACTCTATACACCTTGGGTGCTACTATAATTATGATCAAATTACTTATTAAAAATGATTTTTAAGCTACGGCTTGCATGCAAACGTATACGTTGGACGTATACGTATAGGTTCTCTTTTATTAATGAATTTCATTCACTCGTTATATTCAAATTATTAGAAAATACAATGAAACAATTTGTGTATGAATTAAAATACTTTTATATTCCTTACCAGTTTGAAAATGTAATTAAATACTAAGAATTTATACACAATTATTACACCAGAAATGTTATTGAAAATTAAACTGATAAACTGTGAGAAACATTATTCTCAATATTTTATTTTTCCCAAGGATTAAACAATTTATATAATAATTATACATATGCGTCTATGGAAAAGCCCCAGAGATTATTTTTTTCATTGTAAAAACACCCCTGCTTTACCTATACTATAAAAAGTACATATATATAGATAATATAAGAATTTATTTATTTTAATCCTTTCTGGTAAAGGTTACAATATATATACACAAATTTAAAGCCAATATAATATTCTATAAAGTGTATATTAAAAGGACTTTCAGGATAATAGTATATAACTATACTATTTTAAAATTTGTCCATTATGTTTTATTTTTTAAATAAAATAGTTCTTTGATGTATGTGCAGCATATATTATTATATATAGAAGGATTTAAGTCTGTAATTCTCGCAAAGAAGGGTGTTATATAATAATATACGATTTGATCAAATATGCATTCACTTGCAAAATGTGCACATTCGTTTCTCTTTATAACACATTTATTAAGTAAAACTGTGATAAAATGAAAAAAATATGTCATCAAATTATTTGTACATGTTGGAATATTAAATTTATACCCAACACATGAAATATAAATACATAAAACAATTTATGTTATATTGTTATATATATGCCTGTAAACAATATGCAGCATGCACTTTTTATATATTTATAATAATAAATTTAATTTTGAATGAATGCACGCATCATATACTAATAATAATAAATATAAACTTGTGTATATATATATGTGATACATAAATTATTGTCGATTTAATGTTATTTGATATTTTTATTGCGCTTATATTATAAGAATAATATTATTCTTGTTTTTGGGGTTCATATTTGATGATTGTATATTTTCATCTTCGGAACAAAGCAAAAAACAACTTGCGCGTGGTATGATCATGGAATTTTTTTCGTTATACATACAATTTCTATATATGTGAAACAGGAAATGATTGAATTTTTTAGATTTGAAATAAATTAAATTTTTTCTATAGATATCGGATACTTATTACTTAAATTTAATATATAGATGAAATATAAGTGAAATTTTCATTTCAGGCTTTTTGTTATCTTAAGACGTTTTATGTATATATATATATGGTATATTTTTTTAACAACGAACCAGAACTGAATGTGAGAGAGAGGGAGTAAGGAGTGTGTGGCATTATATGAAATATTTGACCCTTAATGGCTGAACTGAATTAAGTATAGTTCAAAAACTGTATACATTGATTCACCCACAATAACAATCTCAAGTCGCGTGTACTACAAAAACATGCGGACTTGTGATATATATAAAAAGCGAACATTTCTCAAATCTATGTTCTACAGATAAGCCATACAAAGTTTGTCCGATCGCTGATGAGTTTAATGAAACGAAACGGACTTGAACATCGCTGTAAGAAAAACCCATATTTTTGTGATAATATAATATAATGTTAAATATTGACATAAATATATAATAACTGCAGTGTGTTCTTATAATGTGTATATACCAAAATATGCATTTTAATTTACACCAAAATAAAGTAATTTATAGGTTAATTTTTTTTTTACTACAAATTTTTGAAGAGTTAAATAACTCCTAATATCTGAAGAAGTCCTCCTCAAAGTTTAGGTGTGCTATTTTATAAATTATTATGATTTACATCATATCTAGTAGGTAATAGGTATATACTGTAGAGTGTAGTCGTGCAGAGTATAAATGATAAAATTCAGGCTAATCGGTCCACGAAAAGTGAATACTTTTGTATAATAATATATTGACTCTAGCTTTAGTCTGTTAGTTAGCCTATAGATATAGTGCAACTCTTATCGGTATATGAGTAAATTGACACAATTTTTTAAAGTCTCAGGCGAAATCTAGCGAAAATACAAAAGTATTAACTTTTCGTTGACCCATTATAGCCTGTTTTAAATTTAAAAATTTGTTTGGTCGAAAAAGTTAATATTGTTGATGATAAGTGAAAAAAAAATTAAAATTTAGGAACAGGCTAATCGGTCATAACGAAAAGTAATACCTTTTGTAATATTATAGGCTCTAGCTTTCACCATTTCAAAAAAGTGTCTTTACTCCTATACCGACAAGAGTTTGCATTATTTCTAGGCTAACCCGCCACCAGTGGGGATGGATAACACTCTCCAGCTAATAGTGCCAAGTGTGTTGATGATGTAGGATGTATAACAGCTCTTAAGATGAACTAAATCTAGATTCTAGGTTTAATGAAAAATCCATACTAACGTTCAAGTAAGGAAAAAACTCATATAATCTGGCTTTCTATACATTTACACCTATATTATATATTCTATTGCTATAGTATACTCGTTAAGTTGTACAAAAGTAAATATTATATTCCATATATATATAATGTGAAACTGTATAGCTGCTTTCTACATTATATATTAGGTATAGAAATAATATATATAATATTATATACATATAATATATTATGAAAACCCTGGATATATTTTATACTTATTATACAGGGTAAACTTTGTATCTAAAATAAATGTCTCTAATATAATAATAACAGAGCAACAACAACAACATCACGTTTTGTGTAAAGAATATACTGTATACATATTTTATTCACAAAAGCTATATAATGTATACCACTATATATATTTTGTACTAAATGCGATAAAGGATATGTATACACATATACACACACATCTAGCCTAAAAATCAATCGTCCTGAATATAAAATCCTCCTGACGTTACGCGCTTATATTTGAGGGCGCTGAACTGTACCGTCTCCTCTCAAACTCTTCTATTTTCTGTAATATATTATTTTGTTCTGCCAGCCAAAGCTATATTATACATTTGTGTATTATGATTACGGGTACAAGCCAGCAGCAGTGCTATATATATATGCTGCTATGCTATATATTATGCTACATTTAGGTTATATACTTATTTGTAAATTATATATGTTGGTACATAAAAATGGTGTGTACGTGCAGTACATAACAATATTATGTATTATATAACGACTGTATATAAATTAAATGTATATATAGCATGAGATAAACAAAAGGGAATTTTCATCTATAAAATAACATGTATAGATAGAATTTTATAAAATGTATATAAGTTTATATATAGTCATCATCAGACAGTGGTAAATTGTAAATATGATTTTTATTACATACTTTTGTCATCAATTTATATATAGGTATATAGCTTTATTGTATAAAAATATATAGGTAAAACGAAAAGGGACGTTTTTCGCAGGCAGACATATTATAACTTTTGCACATATAACAATATATAAGAATATTATCGATTTATTTATATATTCAATATGTGCGATTAAATCATGTGTGTTAATTTATATGCATACTTTGTTGTAACATTATATGATCAATAACACATTTCATTGACAAGATTTTATTAAATTTGATTTTGTATTTTGCTTACAAGTGAGATTTATACATATTGGAATATATTATTTATTATATACAAAACATAACTATACAAAATGTATATAGAACATAGATTTATTATATAAAAAAGAAATTGGTCCGTGAAATTAGATCATGGTTGGTTGGTTGGTTACAGTGGCAAAACTTCAATTAGCAAAAAATTTCCTTTTTGATACCACAAAGAAGCGAAAAACCTCGAATGATAAGCTAAGACCTACCCATATCCACTTAGTTGAATTCAGAAAACCAAGAAGAGATCCTTGATCTCCGTAATAGCTAATTTAGTCAAGTTAGTAAGTATATATGGTTCCCCAGGAAACGATGTCTCAACCTGCTGAGAGCAGGGCACTCACAAATGAATTGCTCTACCGTCTTTGGTTCGTTCTCCTCACAACAACTGCGGCAGCTAACATTGTGTGGGATCCCCAACCTAGCCGCATGGATGATCTAGAGATGTTTAAACGAGACAGACCCATAAGTGCATCTGTTCTATTTTGGTAGAAAGGCCAGGTCTGCCTGGCCCTACGGCAATAGATAGTTCTGGTCATCTCAAGTCAGCTAAATGCAAGAAATGCACTTTTAGGTGACTCTTAACTAAGTTCAACGAGGAAAGAACTTCCCAAGCAAGATTACTGTCCAGAGCTGAACCCAGCTTGCCAGTTCATCTGCACGCTCATTACCAGCGATACAGCTATGACCGGGAACCATGTAGTCTTTCTGAGTACTATAGTTATGTTTCCAACTAGTAAAAGTAAGCTGTTGTGGCTATCGTACCAGTACCCAGATTCTCTAATTCTGACCGCACTGCAACTACCCATGTATTTAATATAAATGTATGGTGGTAGCAGGTTTGCGAAGACATTCAAGGCTGCAGCAGTTGGCGTTGTATTTAAAGCTCATGTTATCCCCAGCAAAGATTCCCTCCTAATTTAGGAGGAATCCACACTGGAATTTTAGTTTTTGTCGTGAAAAGCACTACACTGGTCTTTTCGGGATTGACAGATAGTCCGCAATAAGTAGACCATTTGTCAACAATATCCAAAGCCCTCCCCATAATATCACTTATGGTGGATAAGCAGAAACCACCAGTACAAGGCCTCTGCATAAGCAACAGCTCTGATGCCTTATCCATGACTACAAAAATTAGATCATATTGACCTACATAAATTAAAGCTTGTATATTTTTTACATGTATCATCATCATCATCATCTTGTAATTGTCCTAAACGTGGGAGAATAGGGCATCCAC
This sequence comes from Diadocidia ferruginosa, assembly GCA_027564275.1. NCBI lineage: Eukaryota > Metazoa > Arthropoda > Insecta > Diptera > Diadocidiidae > Diadocidia > Diadocidia ferruginosa. The sequence continues at coordinate 26,595 of JANSTW010081004.1, read as the reverse complement.
AAATGTCCGCTATCGCACTCTATTTTTACGATTACTTAACGTCACACTAAACCATTATCACTGTTCTGATTACTAGGTTCTTTCATGACAAAGCGTTTTTGATGTGGAATGTTGTTATCACCTTTCATTCGTAGGTGTTTATTAAAAAACGATTGAAAAGTTATAACCCAGATGTGAAATTTTTTTGGCCCTACCGAGCCTCGAACCCACAACCTCTTGATTACAGAGCCGTGACTTTACCCACTGCTTCATACTGGTTACTGCACTTTGCTTCCATATAAATCCCCTGAATTATATTCAGAAACTTTTCAGGTATCTTTCAATATTTTGCACATCAATTTAATCAACAAAGAGCAAGTATATAATGGTAACTGTTACTCCACCGATTGCGCCGCGATCATTCGTAAAGGCAAAAAATGGACAAAAGCATTTATAACAGGCATTTGATCATATATAATGGTTGATTAAGAGTTAATGATACAAATGCATGGGACAACTTTAATGCACGTTTAAGAGGCATTGGCATAATTTCTTGAAACATGTACTTAGAAAGTACAGTTTTTCTCAAAAACTAAACATCTTTCATATCTCATTCTCATCTTTCGATAAAATTAAAATTAAATCGTAGAATAGAGTTTTTTCTCAAATTGTATTTTGAAATTTAATTATAACCATTTTTTAGTGTGACACGAAAAAAGTAGGAATTTTTTCTGTTTCTACATTATTTGTACTAGTATTGTTTTGCTATATCCGCACCGTTAATCGCTGTAGGTCTGTATCAAGCGCAGTTAAGTCGTTGATTCTCAAAGTAAAGAAGGTCTAGCCTTGTTTACTATAAATTATGTTTTTTTTTCCTAAAATGTTACTTATATTTGTAAAGATTTTTTTTCTGGTTATATCATGAAAATCTTTTTCAGAGAAAATTCCAAATCTTACCACGCAGCATCTTCTCCTTATTTTTATAATCCATTGAAATAAAGTTCTTCAGTAGCACCGATTAATATTTAATATCTACATTGTTTACATTTTTTTTTCTTGCATACTAATGTATAAAAAAGGTGGCCAAAGAGTTTGTCTTCCTGGTATAGTTAATGTATGTAATTTTAAATGTTGTATATATTCTACTTCAACATAATATATTTGCACAGCTGTTGTGTTAAAACATAAATTTATTGTTTTTTAGGACAAAACAAACATTAAAAAATATTCATATACGTACTTATTATAAAATAAATAATAACACATTTTTCCACTGACTCAACATTATAACAACATATATTTCATCTTTGAAGTAAAAAAAAATGTACAAAAGAAGTTTAGTATAAAGTAGCTGTATGCAGTTTATGTAAATGCATATCGTTTATGCAATATTTATATGCATATCTCAGTATGTGCATATATTACATAGTGTAAGGTTACACATAAATCTTTGAATATATATACCCTTATTATATATATAGGTATTACTGATATGGATATGAAACACGCAATTGGTCAAGGTTTTCCATATTATATAATTACACTTTGCACTCCCTTTGTAATTATACGTGTAATATATAATGGTGTATTGAGAATAATTATTTTAAATGATTTTATTTAAATTTTAAATAAATGTTTTTCTTATATCCCGGAAAAGGATGCGGAAATAAAAAGAATCAAAAATATTATGATTTTTGAATAAATTTTTTGTCTATTTGAAAAATATTTGTAAATAAGTGTGCTCTTACAATGAATTTTTATCAGTTTTCTGTTAACCAATTATCTAGTATACTGAATTGCATATTATTTATATTTTTAAGATTCAGAACTGAAAACTGAAAAATGATACACGCGTTGCGAAATATTAGAAATGTGATCACTCCAAATAAATGTATCATTCATAATTACTCCCAAATTTTTCACTGATTGATAGCTAATTATTTTTTTATTGAGATAAACAGCTAGGAATAGAATCAATTGGAATTTTTCTTTTGCTTGAATAATAATAGCTTGAGACTTCGCTGCATATAGCAACAGACCATTTTTGCTGGGCCACAAAGAGACAGCATCCATTTTTGGAAATAATACTAAAATTGATAAATAAAAAATAAATCCTTCAGACATATTAATAAGTATAATACTAAAAAAATAATCTGTTCTATTTTAAGACTTTTTTTTTAACAAAAGAACGATTACAATAATTTCAACCTAAAATACCTGCCTATATTTCATTCACCTGAAGACAATATTTTCATATAGTTAATAGCATGCTCCAATGAAAACTTTTTCCTTCCTTTAGCACATATATTATTAAAATGTACTACACCTGGCCTTTGAAATTCTAAAGAAATTAATATAGCAAAAATTCTTTGAATTGGCAATGGAAATAATAGTTTTTATAAAAAAAATCTACCTGAAAGATGCACATCAATTCTTTATTGTACTGAATCTTGTGTATTGTAAAATATTAACAAAATACATTTATATGATCGTTGCAAGTATTTCATTTTATTTATTTTAAAATAATATATATTTTGTTGATCTAAAGATCATGGAAAGCAAATAAATAAAATAACTTTATATATCATTTTGAATTGTTAAACATATTTTACCTAAAAATAATAAATTTAAAATGATACACATTTTTACAATTATCATTTTTTCTCGCTATTTGCTGGTTATTCTAAAAATCCTAGAACTTAAAAATTTTCAACTATTTAATTATTTTATCTATTTAATTTTGTTCATCTGAATCTGTTTATTGAGTTTGTCCCTATCTATAACCCAAAATTTTTAACGCTTTTTCTTGATATTTTAAAATCACTGAATTCGATTGGGAATCCTTGCCATAATATAGAGAATGCTATTGATTTTTTTTAATTTTTTTTAAAAAAGATGAAAAATTGTAAAAACAGATAAAATATACAATGGATATTGATGTTTTTTACACTATTTTTATTAAAATGACTTGTTTGTTTGTCTGTATCAAATCTGGTAATCAATTTTTCACTCTGTTCGGCTCGGCTGATTTCCTTCATTTTTTAAGCACTTATCAATTACAATATTTCTAGCCGCTGATAATAAAATTTGCTAACGAGAGCCCACAATTTTGTTCTGACCCACATATCTGGAAGATTTATTGTTGGTCAGTAAAAAATTATTTTCTACTTTTTAGTGCATTTAAAGAATAGTGTAACATTTTTTAATTTTTTTTATTGTTGTATATATGTATGTTATTTATTATTACACAAAACATTTTTTTTTATTTGAAAATTTTTCTTGTAATGTTATGTTATGATAAATATCCTCGACTAAATATTTCTTGTTAAAAACCAACAAAACGCACAATTTGGCCATGACTCGACATTAAATGATTTTTTATATTTTTAAAAAGATCATTGATTTGATAAGAATTTATTTAAAAAAATGTATCCTTTGGTCATACTTTAAGCTGTATGTTTTTTTAAATACAAAGCGTTTTTTATTCATTTCTAGCAACGCCTTAATATTTTATTCAAAGATTTAGATGTGTACGTAATATTAGGAGATAAGCAAATATTATATTCTATTGATGCTCAACTGAAGGACACAAAATGCGTATAAATATAAAGAATTCATTAATTATCCTCCTTTTGCTTAATATTAGACGTAATTACAATTATAATATACGAATGTCCTGCAATGCGTTCATCGAATTCAATGGCCTCACCTTTTATCTATAAATAATAAAATTATTTAAAATAAATACATTTAAATTATTTATAATTTATATGGCTGTTTTTTTTTAACGAAATTTCTCAAAATCTAACCAACAGAATAAAAAGCTGCATTTTACTTACTTATCTGTGAAGCACTGGCGAGGAGTTTTATTTTTTTGTACGAAAATATATAAAAACCATCTGTCTCCTTGTACACCGGCAGCCACAGCACTCCAAATTACTTGATTATTAATTTAATTTATGTTTTAAATGAAAGAACAGTTTTTTGTTGTTCATTGCCTTTGGTAAAAAAGACGTATACCATATAAAAGGAGGGCCCGCATATATATATAAGAAAAAAAGGCACCTGCTAAGATGCAGAGTGTTTTTCTTTTCTTTGAATTTTTTTTGCTCTGCATTCATTTTCCTTCAAGATGACGAACAGATGACATTAATGCGTACGAAAATATTGTAAAGAATATCCAAAACAAGCTCTTGTTAAACAATTGAATATTATTGAATTTGTTGTTTCTGCATTGTGGAATAGGTCAGAATCATATAAATTATGTTTTTTTTGAAATATAATATTTAAAATTTACAACGGACTTCTGTTTTGTGGTTTTAAAATGTTTTTTTTATTTATGTATTGTTTTTTTTTCTTTGCAGGTCAATAAAGGCATTCCAACAATTACTGTATGTATGTCCGGACTTTATACGTTCCAATGAAGTTCACCTGCGTTTGGGGCTTATGTTCAAAGTGAGCAACGATTATGAGACGTCCAAGAAACATTTTCAGCTTGCCTATTTAGACTCAGCTTTATGTACATTTTCAAAATTAGAAAGTGAGTAAAATTTATTGTTTTTTTTGTTTGGTTATTTTATTAAAGATCTAAACCCATTTAAATTCAGTATACACATTTTTATTATTTAATTTAAATGAATTATTTTTATTTTTCGTATATCCAATTCAATAAAACAGTTTTAAAAGGGAGATTTATTTTTATCGATAAATTTTAATTTATTTAAAACATGAAAAATATATCAAACGATTCGTCATTCGGTCGGTCGTATCAGAGACTTATAATATTCATATTTAAACAAATATAGACACCACTTATACGTCTGTAATCCGATAAGATAGTGTTTCGGGCCGAATTTTCCGATGTATTTTCCATTTTTTTTAAATATTTTTATTTGAAAAGCCCATGGTCGAAAATCTGGGCCCTAATGGGTTATTATAATTTTTTATTTTTTATCTTTTTTACCCAAAATTAATACTTATAATTTTGTTTTGTAGTTCGCTTTCATATTGCCAATCTATATGAAGCACAAAACAAGCACAAGGCTGCGAAGGAGGCATATGAACAATTACTTGCCGAAAAGCAGCTGACACCACAATTAAAAGCTGACATTTACCGGCAATTGGGATGGATGTACCATTGTGTTGAATCGTTGGGTGAAAAACGTCAAAGAGAAACTTTTGCAATACATTGCTTACAGAAATCAATTGAAGCCGATCCAAAATCCGGACAATCATTATATTTATTGGGACGTTGTTATGCTGGCATCAATAAAGTGCATGACGCATTTATAGCATACAGAAATTCGGTTGAAAAAAGTGAAGGAAATGCAGATACGTGGTGCTCCATTGGGTAAATAATTAAATTTTTTATATTATCATAAAACCACCAATAATGACCATACCACTACGACACTTTTAATTTTCTGATTTTGAAGCACTGCAGTGCAGAGTTTGGTTCTTTTAAGGGGTGGACCACCGGTGGTATAGGGTTATTTCGATCGAAAAAAGGCCATACTCGATAAATTTTAAGATTTTTCTGTGAAATTTTCAAAAAGTTTTCAAATAAATGAGCCATTGGTATAGCGATTCTCCGCAGACGAGTCAAGAACAATTTACTTTGCGGTGCCAATCAGGTGCCCAACTATGTATTACGATTCGAAAGTAGCACAGTGTATCTTTTATTGAATTATACGATGCTATTTTCAATAGATCATCGGAAATATAAAATAAATACTTAATTAATTAACACATTTCTGCAGGCAGTCGTCGAGTTTTTGTTTTTAAACCTTTTTTTTAATTTTTTACAGAACTTTAAAGTAAAAATACGATTTTTCATCTATTTTTTTCGGCACACACTGTCCCCGAATCTAGGCCGTTATTTTTTTTAAATTGATTTTAAAAATATATCTCTTTGTTTTGTAAGTGATGCAATATGGCATCATCAGAATAATATGGGTTTACAAAAATAAAATTCAATATATTTTTTTATACAAAAATCACATTTTTTTTGTATTAAAGGCATTTTCGTTTTGGTTTACATTTTTAAAGCAACCAAATTTAAATGTATTTTTTTAATCTAATAATTATGCTTCCGTTAGAAATCGTCTGCACTTCGTATCTAACTATCTACGATACATCTCAAAGGACTGTTGGACATTTTTTGTAATATAATATTCCTTTATCCTGCATAACTAATATTCTTATAATAATACAAACTAAAACCAACAATAACTAGAAATTTAAATATTCATTGCTAATTGTAGTAATTTTATAAATACTATTAAGTGGTGGGATACATTTTCTTTTTCGAAGAAATTTGTAACCACATTTATTTATGTACAGAATATTTGATGACCATATGTGCGGTAACTGCACATATAAATAAAACAATAATTCGAAATTTATATAATACGTTTCCCCCCTATATTTAGTTTCTGTGATATTTTCTAACCCTAATTGATTTTTATTATTAATAAAAAAAAAATTTGTTCTAAATTAAATATTGCATGCAATAGAAAATTATATTTAATAATAAAAAGAAGCAGAAATGTATAATATTGATTTCAGGATGTGATTATTAATTTATTGCAACGTTTTTCAGGGTATTATACCAGCAACAAAATCAGCCTATGGATGCACTTCAAGCGTACATATGTGCCGTACAATTAGATAAAACACATCGAGCTGCCTGGACAAACTTAGGAATATTATATGAAAGTTGTAGTCAACCAAGAGATGCATATGCATGTTTTTTAAATGCTACACGTAATTCAAACACTGTAAGTATATATTAATATAACAATAACATTAAACACTTAAGTGGCCCCATATATTGGGGCAATGTACCAAATGTTTAAAATAAAATATTAACCATATGCTGTCCTAATTATTTTTGAAAGTGATTATTTTTATTGTACATTTTGCAATATGCCATTATACTTAGTTGTATTTAATTTTGTGTTTTTTTTTTGTATTTTAGGCCAACGATCAAATACAACATTTGACTGTATCGTCAACAACAACAAATCCTGTAACAAATACTGCTGCCGGTGCAACCAACACTGCCATATCACCGATATCATCGAATTCAACATCAGCAAAAATAAGCAATAAAAATCTATTGAAGGACTCAACAATAACAACTAGCGGCGGTAAACCACAGAATTTATCGCAGCGAATCAAGTTCTTGCAATCACAATTGGCGCACGCTCCTATGCCGAGCATTACATCAAAGAGACGCCAGCTGCCCTCTATAGAAGAGGCCTGGAATCTACCAATTTCAGCCGAAATGAGTTCCAGACAACAACAAAGTGCCCAAGCCAGCCAACAGAGGCCTTTTACCAAAGGTGGTTATAGTTCACAGGTAAGATTAAATTTGATTTTATCAATTGTACATGGAGTCTTTGTTCGTCATTAAATCGAGGGGGTAACCATCTGAAAAAAAATGTGTCCCACAGACTTCCATTTAAAAAAAAAGACTTCCAAAAGACTTTTAAGACTTCCAAAGATTTCCAAAGACTTCCAAAAGACTTCCAAGACTTTCAAAGACTTCCAAGACTTTCAAGACTTCCAAGATTTCCAAAGATTTCCAAAAGACTTCCAAGACTTCCAAAGACTTTCAAGACTTCCAAGACTTCCAAAAGACTTCCAAGACTTCCAAAGACATCCAAGACTTACAAAAGACTTCCAAGACTTCCAATACTCTTCCAAAAGACTTCCAAGACTTCCAAGACTTTCAAAAGGGTCTTATAAATTTTAATAACTGACAAATCTTAAAATGTCATCGAAATCGAAAGGGTTGAATCCGAAATTTTAGTATTAATTCTGAAGTGGCCATAGGATGGGCATACAAAAATACGGGTCCAATTAATTTTAAGAATTAAAAAAAATCTAAATTTCATAAAAATGCAGATTAAAAAAAAAAATGAGCCCCTTCAACATATAGACCCTATGTAATATGTATAATCTGAGAGAATAAGACTACTTAAAAATTCGGCCCAACAAAATATTCAACTGGCCGTTTTATTTTACAATTTTCAGCAGTAACAATGAAATATTTTAGGATCACCCTAATTCTGAATTGGCCCAATCCAATAGTGTACTAAATTGGGTCTAATGAAATTTGATGAAAAACAAATTCTGAAAATTTCATTAAAATCGGGAGGGGTTGACACAGATCAATCAGATTTTAATTTTAAAACATAGCCTTAATTAATATCTATCTTGGCTCAAAATTTTAGGCAAGTAGCTTTCAACAATTTTTTTAAATGTAACCCTCTCTCTCTTTTGTTTAATTTAATTTAGGCGGTCGCGGAAAACCTAAAATGTTTGATACAAAATGCATTCAAAGTTTCGCAGATCTTACATTAATCTAGTCACAAAACAAATTTCTAACTCGATACGTCAAAAATTACTAATTTATTTGTTTTTTTTTCTCAAAAATTAAAATATTGGTGTTTTGTACTTTTTTATAAAAATTTTGACTTTGAACTGAAATTTCTAGAGAACGGTTAGCGCTACAGAAATGCGGTAAACGATAAAATGTAGAGCGGTTCATTGACTATGATCGGAATTACGGAAACGTGTGAAACAAATTCAGCTACACGATTAATTAGGAATATCATTCACCATGCCTAAAGGCAGTCTTATGCACTAGAGGGTTAATTAAAACCAAACTTTCCCATTCAAAATATCCGAAAACCGTACCAGACTGAGTCCATTGTTGTTTTAGCTAGAGTCACGGTGATCTTATGGAACATATTTTAGAGATTTAAGTTTATGAATGTAATTTGTATCTTCTACGCCACAACCCCGTTTTCAATTTCGGTACCGAAAATAGTGCGTAGAACAAACTCCATATTATATGACAGGGTTTTTTTTGTTTATATGAAGAAAATAGTCAAATCTATAATAGAAACTCCAAAATTTACAAAAAAAATCTGGTAAAACCTATGAAAGAAGCTTTCAAAAATAAGATCTGAAAAGAATAAGAAATTCAAAAAAAATATTTGAGAAATATTCAAATCTGACAAATTTCCATATAATATTACACGTTACGCCACTGCATCTGAAATTTACTTAAACATTTTTCTAATAATATATTTCACTCAAGAGAATAATTTTGAGTATAAACATGAAAAAGCTTTGCAAAATTACCAAAGCTTAGAGAAAATATTAAGTAAAGACATACGTTCGTTCGTATTAAAGAATGAGTTCTTTTTCACTCACCGCATGATTTCAATTTAAAAACTCAAAGCAAAGAAATTCTTTTCATTTTGGCTTTCAACCGGTTTAGTTTAGTGCTCGCGTACATTTTTTTATTTCTTTAATTTCTTTATTATTTAATTAATTGAAATAATAACTTAATAAGACTGATAAATTAGTGAAATTCATCAAAATAATTAAAATACTTTGGGAGGACGTGCGATTTAGAAAGGGGTAAGTTTTTTCCTATTTTGTAAATGTTGGGTTATGTTATCCAGTATCCACGTGTGGGAACACATTTTTTTGTGAGGTTATTGGTCTGTCTACCCGATATTTTTGGGATTTAACTTGAATGAAATTGTTATATTTATTAGAAATTATGTGAATAGATTAGAAAATTTCGTTTTCTCTAATAAAAAGTTGATTTTTCTTGATAAAATGTGGACATGACGTACCACTGTATCAGCTCAGTCTATTCAGCCTTGAACATCGAGCCGAAAATAATGTAACCTTGATAGGGGTTAATGTATCATCGAACTTTAAACCTTCAAATTGAGGGTATGGTTGTTTTATTGACTGTACTTTTTATTACAAACACGTGGAACCTACGTGTACAGGCGCATGAAAATGAGTGAAATTCAACATGCCATATAAAATATTGCTGTGAATACTGAATGATTGATCCGTTTCATTTATGACTTTAAAAGAAAATTTAATTTGTAACTACTTATAGGTAGTACTTTGAAATTTAAATTTGTCGCCTCGTTGACATAGAAAATTCGCTAGTTTTCCGCTATCCAAATCTGCTCTGGTAAGATAGTTCCTCATCATCAAAAAAATATGACCAGTGCGAGGTTGCTAACAACACTACTTTTTATATATAATAGTCGTCAATTAAATCCATGGTATCAGATAGATAGGTTAAAATGGTCCCAATGCAACTTCACTTTTAAGGACACGATGATGATGGTCGTTAGTGCAGCGTATATCATCATCATCGTGTCCTTTACTCCAAATTCCATTTTTTTCTATATGATAAGATAACCATGGTTTTCATTGACTGACATCATCATCATCATCATCATCATCATCATCATCATCATCATCATCATCATCGTCATCATCATCATCGAATCTTTTCCTTTAATCCAAAGCGAGAGAGCATAGGGACTATTTTACCCTTTTTCTATCTGATACCATGGTTTTCATTGACGAAAAGGTGGAGTGTTGTCAGCAGCTCGCACTAGCCATATTTTTTGGTGATCAGTGGGGCTGGTTTTACCGAGGGGGTAATCACCATTGGAAGTCTTGGCACCTCTTTGGAAGTTTTTTTTTAAGTCTTTGGAAGTCTTATGAAAGTCATGAAAGCCTTGGATGTCTTAGAAGTCTTTTGGAAGCCTTAGAAATCTTGGAAGTCGTGGAAGTCTTAAGTCTTTTGGAAGTCTTTTTAAAATGGAAGTCTGTGGGACAAAGTTGTTTCAGGTGGTTACCCCCTCAAGTTTTACACTATATGAGGAACCCTATCTGTTGGTATCAACACATGCGAATGAAAGGTGATAGCTCAGTTATGACATTTTTTGGCCCTGCCGAACCTCGAACCCACAACCTCTTTAACACAAAGCCGTGACGATAATCACTGCTCCATGCTGACTATGACTGACATAGAATTATCTAATTTTTATATTAAATAGAACCGCAGATCTAATTTAATTTTATCTTTACAGACTTCTCAAGGACCCCCACCACCATATCCAAATCAACAACAACAAAACAGTAATAATGGAGCAGCACCAAATAAACGTTTTAAAAATGAAGAAACAAATTCTCAACAACAATCAACCAATAATGCCCCCCGTCCAACACAACCACCATTCTATTTATCGCAACAGCAACTGCAAATGTTGCAATGTTTGCAGCAAAATCAAAATAATCTTACAGCCCAACAACAAAATGTTATGCAACAGTTGACCAGCCAATATCGCTTGATGCAACAACATCAACAGCAAATGCGATTGCAACAGCAGCAAAGAGTTCAACAGCAACAAAATGTTTCACGAGTTGGAGCGCCAAATCAAACACCGCAACAACAGTTTATGGGTCAGCAGCAGAGTGGATTTCAACAAACAGCACCTCGCGTACCACAAAGCGGAACAATTGCTCAAACTGGTTTTACAGTTGATAGTACGGGCAATTTTCCGGCCGCCACTGGACATACACTACCGAATGCTGGTATGCCTTATAAATCAGCAAATGTTAGTGGAAGTTTCCAGCAGACTAATCAATTTAATTCGAATTTGGGTTATACACAAATTTCCTCAACGACCAATCAAAGTGATATGGGTGAGTGTCTTCTTTAAAAATGTCAAATTTATCCTAAAAAACTGTTCCTTATTATAACCTTTTGTTTAAGGTGTATCAGATCAAGAACTTCAAGCACTTTTGTCTCAGAAAGATATTGCAACATCGTTTGCTGAAAATCTATTGAAGCAATTTGGCGGCGACAATCTAGACATTAAGGAAGAATGTACAGATGAGGCTGGCGTTGGTTCGTCATCACCAACTAATGTGGCGGCCGATTCAACAACAAGTACGCATCTGATGAAATCACCACCGATAAAATGTGAAGCAACCTCAACGATTCCATCAACATCACCGAAAATGATGTCACCGAACGACATCAAAATGGAACCGAAATTAAAAATTGAGAAAATATTCGACGAAGATGAGAAATTGACATTTTCCAGAAATATGACTGCAAAGCAAATTATCGATACTGTTAAGTAAGTTTACCGAGCGGTTAATTTTCTTCCATTTAACCCATTCAGACCCAGCATTCTAAATTTATTTTTTACCTAGAAACTACACTAGAGCGATTTGTTGGGCAACTTTTTTTCCTTTTAGCTTCATGATCGATTTCCTAAATCTTTTCGACCTTGGCGGTCTTATTTAATTAAATTAAAACAGTTTAATTTTAAATAATTTAAAAAAATCTGTTTATATTTACTTTGACGTTTCGTTCTGTAATATGAATTTTTTAATAAGTAATTGTGTTTCGATACAATTGTAATTTTTGTACTTTAATTGAAAATACGAAAATACATTTCAGTCGATCAAAAATTAATACATTTTCAAATTTCTTGTAAAAAATGTATTTTGTATTTGTTACTGTTAGACCTAAAATTACAAATATTAAACAAAACTTAATTTTGCTACTTTGTGACAAGTCAAACAAGCTAAAATAAAAAAAAGTTGCGCAACAAATATCTCTGTTACTTCCTTGTTTGGATACCAAAATAAAAAAAATAAATTTAAAATATGTGCTGGTCCATAATGGGTTAAACTTGTTGTTATTACCTCAAATGATGTTATTTCAAACTTTCGTTCTACTGAAAAATCTTTGAAAGAGAACTTTTATTATTCTGAACGGATAATTTAACTTTTTTTTTTAATTTTTGTTTTTATGTTATTAATTCAAAATTATTTTCACAGAGCTATTGGCTATCTTGAGCCACCACCATTTTCCATATTATCACCAGACGCACCGCCACCATCGCCACCGGATTGCCCGCCACAACGATTGACGCGCGAACAGCTGCTGCCGCCAACGCCGTCTGTACATTTAGAAAATAAAAAGCATGCGTTCAGTCCGCAACTACAAGAGTTTTGTCTAAAACATCCGATTGCCGTTGTGCGAGGATTGGCGGCTGCATTAAAATTAGGTGGGTTTAAGATTTTGGTTTCTTCTAACAGGCATGCCAATTGAGGAATAAGCATTACAATTCTATAAATTATTGTTTGTTTAATCTAATTCGTTAGATAATAATTGGTAGAGTGAATTTAGAAATGCTTTTTTGCGCTCTGGTAAATCTCACTTTAATGTTTTATCAGAGCTATCGAAAAGCAACAATTTTTTGTTTGTAAAAATTGTTAAATTAGAAGAGAATTTAATTTTACAAAGAGGATATTAAAACATTTTGAAACTAAAGCGAGTAAAAATCGATAAAATTTTAAATCTAAAATCGAAAGAAACCCATCTAGAAACTATTTTATCTCAGGATTTTTGATTTACAAAGTTGATTGTCTCATGAACGAAGTTGAGAAATAAAAAAAAATATATTTAGTTCGAGGGGGAAATCACTACAAAAAATTGTGTCCCATGACTTCTGATTAAGATGGTTTACGAAATGATTTCCGTGATTTACGAAATAATTTGTCCCATGATTTCCGTAAGTGGTTTCTCCCTCGATTTAGTTGCCAATTGAGGAATAAGCATTACAATTCCATAACTTATTGTTTGTTTAATCTAATTCATTAGATAATAATTGGTAGAGTGAATTTAGAAATGCTTTTTTGCGCTCTGGCAAATTTTACTCTTAATGATTTGTCAGAGCTATCGAAAAGCAACAATTAAAAAACAAACTTTGTTTGGCCTGAGCAAAGGTATTTGTTCTAGACTGGGTTTAACAAAAATCTGATTTGATTTTGTGATTTCCGAAAATTATTTCTGATTTTCGAAATGATTTCCGTAATTTCTGAAAAGATTTTGGATTTTTAAAAATGATTTCTGATTTCCGAAATGATTTCTGATTTCATTTCCAAAAATGATTTCTGATTTCCGAAATGATTTCCGTGATTTCCGAAAATAATTTCTGATTTCTGAATAAATATTGTAATTATTGCCAATTGAGGAATAAGCATAACAATTCCATAAATTATTGTTTGTTTAATCTAATTCGTTAGATAATAATTGGTAGAATGAATTTAGAAATGCTTTTTTGCGCTCTGGTAAATCCAACCCTAATGATTTATCAGAGCTATCGAAAAGCAACAATTTTTAAAAGTTACAATTGGTCATTAATTTATAACACTATCACAAGATAAGCATCTTAATAATAAATTTTCCTCTTTTTTTCTTACAGATTTAGGTTTATTTTCGACGAAAACATTGGTCGAAGCAAATCCCGATCATAGTGTTGAGGTGCGTAAGCAAAAACATCAATTGCCCGACGAAAATTGGGACATTTCGCAGGGAAGTCGCGTGTGGGCATGCAAATCGGATCGCTCACAAACAACCATAGCTAAATATGCCCAATATCAAGCCTCCAGCTTTCAAGACAGTTTAAAGGTAAAGCCATTAATTCGCAGTTTTCTAAATCTAACTAATCCAACAATTTAATAATAAAATACACAAAATCTTTTGTACTTTTATGGAAATTGAAAGAAATCCAAAAATAAAATTTATATCAAAATGATGAATAATAAAATTAATTAACTTTCGTTCTACTGACACTAGTGACGAGAAACATTTTCTACATCCTGATTATGATAAGCAAACGAAAAATCTGTAATATAATATTTATTGTGGAAGAATCGAAAAAAAAACTAATCAAATCTCATTTCGTTTCTTAACCAAAAAACACGCAATTTTATTAACAATTTGCAAATTTCAATATTGTAGGAAGAACGTGATAAGAATGGTGGAATTCATACATTTTCCGATTCAGACTCAAAGGATTCGATGAGCAACAGCGGTACAAATGGCAAAAAGAAGAAAATGAACAACAAAAATGGCAACAAAGAATTGAGGTAATTTAATAATTTTAAATTGTGTAGTTTGTAGGAAAATATTGGGAAAATCTTTGCGCAATTCTCAATCGTCCTGAATTAAATTGAAACTTAATTCACTCAAAGTACTTGGTATTATTTTTTATGATAAAACTAAAAAAATACAAAATTACGAAACATGTTTCCTAAGAAAATAATACAAGATGGCTAAGTTATTCAAGATGGCGGCTATAACAAAAAATCTTCTTAACTTGTCCAAATAATACCTAAATATTGACCTAATTTTACAAAACTTTGGAATTTTGTAGTTTTATTTTTTGCCGATTTTTTGAAAAAACTTTTTGAATAAAATAAACAAAATGGCGAGTTTGATTTATTTTCCGTGTATCTTCGTCATTTATTATCCGATATTCATAAACAACTTATTTATTTGGTTAATAAAATTTTATTTTATCAGGAAATTAATGTTTCCAAGAGAAACAATTGAATATGCGGTAGCTTTGTTCAAGATGGCGGCTCTTGGGACCATTAATTAACTTTTATCTGTCATTTGTGAACTGATTTGAATAAAACAAAGTTATATATATATTTAAAAAAACTGAATAATTTTTCTGAAAAATATATTCTGAAAAATAATACTCGATGAAAAATCTCTAGAAAAACCTTTCCTTTTGAAAAAAAATACAAAATGGCCGACTTGCAAGATGGTCGCCATAGTCTAAGAATTTTTCTTAAGAATTTATTACACCAAATTCTGTATATTTTCTTTAAAATCTAATGTAAGAATTTAAAATCATTTTGATTAATTCTTTATAATTTTATATTCTAATGAAAATATCGCAATTTATTTAAAATTTATTTTTAATTTCCAACAAAAATTGCAAAACTTCATTCAATTCGTTTTAGTTTTTACGGAATATTAAAATTTCCTAAATAATTTGTTTTCAATTTCTATTACGGTCTAGTAAAAAAATCCACCGCTCTCCACTGAATGGTAGAGAATTTTGAATTATGATTTGCACTATTGATTGTTATAACCGATTTAATTTCATTTAATGTTAAATTGGTTATTTTAACGGTGCTAGACTAAAGTATGAAGGCTTTTCGCTAACACCATTGTTGAATAAATATTTAAATGGAGTTTGATAGTAGGGCTTTCAACATGTTTAATTTTTTATTAATTATATTTTAGTTTTAACGACAAAAAAAAAATTAAATAATTTTCCATTTCAATAGATTCGGCACCAACGTTGACTTGTCGGACGAACGAAAGTGGCGCCTCCAGTTGACTGAACTACAAAAGTTGCCAGCATTTGCCCGAGTTGTGTCGGCCGCAAATATGTTGTCGCACGTTGGTCACGTCATACTTGGCATGAACACGGTTCAATTGTACATGAAGGTGCCGGGCAGTCGAACGCCAGGCCATCAAGAGAATAATAATTTCTGTTCGATAAACATAAACATTGGACCGGGCGATTGTGAATGGTTTGCTGTGCCCGATGCCTATTGGGGTGGCATTCAAACGCTGTGCGAAAAGAATAACATTCGCTATTTGACTGGTTCATGGTGGCCGGTATTAGAAGATTTGTACAAAGAAAATATTCCAGTCTATCGATTCATACAACGTCCCGGTGATTTGGTGTGGGTAAACGCTGGTTGTGTTCATTGGGTTCAGGCTATCGGTTGGTGCAATAACATTGCATGGAACGTTGGTCCGTTGACATCACGACAATATAATTTGGCTATCGATCGATATGAATGGAATAAGTTGCAAGGATTCAAGAGCATCGTGCCAATGGTACATCTGAGTTGGAATCTGGCCAGAAACATTAGAGTTTCGGACGTTAAATTGTTTGAATATATAAAGTGAGTTGCGAAATATTTTCGGAACGGAATTTTGATTCTAATTATTTTTTATTTATAGAAATTGCCTCATGCAAACAGTAAAGCATATAATTGCTACGTTAGAGTTTGTTAAATCAAAGGGCGTCGAGGTGCGATTCAATGGTCGTGGCAAAAATGAGGTTTCTCATTATTGTCGTGTTTGTGAGGTAAGTTTTGATTTTATATTCACTAATATAATTGATAAGATTTTTTGGGGACAGAACCACCCAAAGCAAATATATCAGCTTATCTACTGATTTATTGTTTTTTTTGGCAGTAATTTATAAATATTAAAAATATATTAATTAATTTTAAGCAAATAGTGTTAAACATCAATAAAAATTAGTGAATGTGGTTAATTAATAAGATTAGTAAATAATTCTTGTAGACGACTTGAAAATATATGAAAGTTTTGCCTAAAATACATAACGCCCAAAGCTTTAACAAGCTTAAAACCGCTAAAATCTAATTATTGTTTTGTGTCTTTGCTAAAAACCAATAAAATTGCCCTTCTAAAAATTATAAACAAAGTGATCGTTTATGTTTTGGCTGCTATGTTGGTTTTAGAATTGGGAAAAAATAGAAAAAACTTGTTAAAGCTTTTGGGCGTTATGTCATGTGTCATGTGACCGATTTTTTCACATTGAAATTTGTAAAATTACTCGAAATAGACGCACTCATAATCCTTCTGCATGAGTACTAAATGCTTGTGGAGATCCCAAAGTAGTGCAAGAACAATTTTAAAATTTGTGCCATATGAGAATTATGCTTTAACACATTTGCATTCTCATTCTAGACAATTTTAAACATTTTGCTGTCTGAAAATTAATTATTTGTCTTAAGAAATTTCCAGAATATCAAGTTTTTCAGTATTTTTTTTTCATCATGGGCTTTGTTCTTTCCCGCGGAAATAAGTTATTGAGAAACATGACTGCTTTTCTGGCGAGTTGGTGTTGCTAATTTTAATATAACAAACGTAGCAACACCAATTTACTTGGAAATCAGTCAGGTGACAGTATTCGCAATCAATTTTTTTCGCTTAAGTCTTACAAATATGTAGTTATATTTCTTTTCCATAGATGGCACGATCCAACTTTTTCAAGTTATGTTTTTTTGTGTCCTTTATTGTTTCGTATCACCAAATTACAGATTTTTTTTAAATTAAGTCATTAAAGCTTTATTATCTGGAAAATAGTTTTTAACAAAAATAATTATAAATGATGTGTGTCGCACCTATAATCCTTCGGCATAAATTTTTTTCGTATTTATGAAGATCCCAAAGTGGTGCAAGAACAATTTTTAAAATTTGTGCCATATGAGAATTATGCTTTACCACATTTGCATTCTCATTCTAGACAATTTTAAACATTTTTTTACTTAATCTATCAGAAAAACGGCTATTAGTAAAAATCAGTACTCAGCTGAGGACTTTTGGGCCCAATGTTTATACATAAATTCATATAATAAAATATTTATCTTTTTTCTACCGTGAATGTTACCAAATATTAAATTTGGGAACAGGCTAATGGGTCAACGAAAAGTGAATATATTTGCATTATTATATGGCTCTAGCTATTTGCCTGAGCTTGTAACTCTAGCATACGCCTCATGTTGAGCTCATGTACAGGCTCAGGCGAATAGCTAGTAGAGCCATATAATATTGCAAAAATATTCACTTCTCGTTGACCGATGAGCCTGTTGCTAAATTTTAAATTTTATAAATACTATAATGTATCAAAGGTTAATTTATGATTTAAAAATTGTATTAAAGTTTGTGGTTTATAGGTTTCCAAGATTTTCGAGCTTAGCGGTTGTGGTTTATGTTTACTAAAATATTGAATTGTGGTATGCACTTAACAGTTGGACTGAAAAGTTCGTAAGCTAACATAGAAAAAAACTCTTTTCTCGGAAGCAATTCGAAGCCCAATTCGTGCAATTTTGCCATCGTTTACATTGTTTTGTGACACGGTGCACGAACTGTTACATACCCAATCCTTCAATGAGTTAAAAAATGAAGTTGACAAGCATTTGACTTTACAATGATTTTACTATAAAGAATGTGCACCTATAATCCTTCTGCATAAGTATTAAATGCTTATGAAGATCCCAAAGTGGTGCAAGAACAATTTTTTAAAATTTGTGCCATATGAGAATTATGCTTTAACACATTTGCATTCTCATTCTAGACAATTTTAAACATTTTTTTTTCATTTTTTTAGATTAAAATTTCAAGAATTGGATTTTTTATCTAATTATTTTATTTTCTTCTTCTTTTTTAGCTTGAAGTATTCAACATTCTGTTTGTTTTAAAACAAGATAAACGTCATGTGGTGCACTGTATGGGCTGTGCCCGTAAGGATAATCAAGCATTGGATAAGTTTGTGTGTCTGGAAGAGTATACACTGAGTGAATTGACCCAAGTGTATGATGCATTCATTTTGCATCCGACCACCACCTCAATTATACCGCCACCACAACAAAATGCACTATCATCGGCTTTAACGCCTACCGCGCCCCTTGCATCGACCGTTGCACCATTTCTGTCATCATCGTAATCGAATAATTGTCGTATAAGAAATTTTTAATTTTTCTCACATATTATCAATTTGAACAATATTGTTATCTATTTTTTATTATAAATTAATTTAAAAAAATCATAATTTTAATTTAAAAACAAATTTATACAAACAAATATTCTATTATACATTGTAAGGATAAATTATTCTATTTTAGTTAGCTATTTTATTGTCGTAAATATGTAAAATAATATTTATATAAATGAAAGGAATGTAAATTTTATTACAATATATTATTATAGCATCTTAGAATAATAATAAAATAATATTACTATAAATTATAAAGGACACCATTTAAGGCATTAAAAATTACGTATATTTATATATAAATAAAATTTTAATTTATTAAAAGTATCGCAAATAAAATACGATAATGATAATATTAAAGTAATTGATAAGCAAATCGTATTAGAATAAGAATTATTTACCTTTTAATGATTTTATTTCCTCTGAAATAATTATTTTGAGATGGTGGAATGATGGTTGGTCGAGTTTTTCAGACAATATTGCGACAACTGGTTTATTTTCTTTGCACAAAACGTCACATGAGCTTCATATTAATGAATTCGTGCACCTGTGACGTCGACAAAAAAAATTTTAGATGTTTAATAATTATCTGATAAAATTCAAACTACATAGGAATTTTTGCTGATTTTATTTGATATCTTGAATTCAATATGATTTTTTAAATATTCAATAAATTTGTTGAAAAATCGACAGTTTTTTTTAATATTCATATTTTAATAAAATTTTGGATATTAGTTTAATTTTTTTTAAATCACTTGTATGAACCTAAAAATCAATTTAAAATTTAGGAACAGGCTAATCGGTCAACAAAAAGTGAATACTTAAAATAAATGTTTTATTCTTAAAGAAATATAAATTATTTTTCCACCATCTCAAAAATAATCTAAAAAAAATCCTAAAATATGTTTTTTTACAAGAGACAATTTTAAAGATGCGTTTTTATTTTTCGTTTGTACATAGAACTCTTACTATACACACATAAAATAAAGCAATATTTTTAACATTTTATTATTAAAAAAGTAAAAAAAAAAACAAACTAACAAATTTTAAAAATACAAAAAAATTGAAATACCTCATATAAGCTGCTTTACAATGCAAACAACAACAATTGGATTTTTTTCTCGTCACCAAAATTGAAATACAAAAAAAATTATATTTTATTACAAACAAACAAAATTTGAAATTTGTTCATATGATTCATATCAAACATAAATTTGATGTTTAAAATAAAAATTAATATTAACAGCAATTAAAATCGACGAAAATTTAATTAAAAAAATATAATATCTCGGCTATATATTTAGATTAACAAACAAATAAAATATAAACACGAAATAATCCACCCGGCGATTATTATTCATTCGTGAATATAAATAATTAAAATTATTATAATTAACAGAAAAGCTTATTGTGAACATATTAATACGAAATTTATTTATTAAAAATATATTTGAAGTAATTTACACCATTATTGTGTATAAGACACAGGCGCAATGAAATTAATTTTCGAGCGTTGTGTCTGCCAACATTGGTCTTTAATTCAAAATATTTCTTTCTTTCTTGTAATATTGATCTCAGTAAAAATAGTTAAAAAAAAGTTTTCGATTTAATTTAATCGTTTTTTTCGTAAGAATTAATTTTTTTTTTGTAAATATTTTGAACAAACGAAATGAAAGAGAAATTATTAAATTTTAAGTTTTTAATAAATATTATTCTATATACTTTAAAAATAATTGAATTTAAATTGGTGTAATAATATTAAAATTAAAAAACATATATTATATAAATACAAAAATGACAAACATATTTAAAATATTATTATTAAAACAAAATATTTAATTCTATATTATTATTCGATATATAATATTCATCTATATAAAATTAAATTACAATATAAATTAATCACTTGAGAATTATTTAAAAAAAGACGAAACTAAAGATTGAATTTTATTGCGTGTCAATCCATTCATTTTTTTTAATTTGGCAAAAAAAATATTGAAATTTTAATTTAACAGTGTACAGTAGGGTGGGCCGCCGAAGCATGCAAAAATTCGAAATTTCAAACAAAATAAAGCGGAAATTATTTGTAATTAAAAAATTAAAATTTCCCTACATTTTTTTATGTTTTAAATTTAAGTCTAGATGGCGCGCCTGTGAGTTGAAATCCTGAGATCTCTATGGAAGGGTAAAAAAAGTTCGAAATTTTTGTTGCTTGATAGCTTAAAAGTTGGTTATTTAAAAATCAAAAATAGCTATAAAGTTTTTTTAAGAATAGTTCATGAAAATTGCAGAAATTTCTCTTTTGAAAAATATTCATCATTTTAACGGTAAAATGCATAAAATAAATAAAAAAACTTTATAGCTGTTTTTGATTTTAAAATACGCAACTTTTGAGCTATCAAGCGTCTAAAAATTCAAACTTTTATTTTTGACCCTTCCATAGAGATCTCAGGATTTCAACTCACAGGCGCGACATCTAGACTTAAATTAAAAAAATTAAAAAATATAAGGAAATTTTAATTTTTTAAATACACAACTTTTCCGCACTATTTTGTTTAAAATTTCAAATTTTTGCATATTTCGGCCCACCCTATTGTACAATGTACATGTCCAAGCATATAATATGCATATATAAATTTATAGCACATAAGTATATAATTATGCACCTCTATAATATACATTGCCTCATCGTAAAATAAAATGTTTATTTTACCGCAATTTGTATATAGATTTTTTCGTACGATTTTGCTATACAAAATTTAAAAAGTTAAAGTTACATGATATTCGCGAAAATATTTTATTTGTTTTTTAAAGTTCGTCTTTTTTCATTCAATTTTATGCGTTCAATAAATTTTTAAAGTTTTTAACTTTTATTACTTTACTATGCGCGATGTATATCAACATTTAAGAAGTATATTTATGTTCGTGTCTGCGATTCTTAAAATAATATACTTACTGTTAAATTTTGACATTTGTATTTATTTTTAAACATTTTTATTATTTACAAATCTTGATATTTTATATTCGCAGTAATTTATATAAATCACATAAATATATTAAAACACGTATAGTTACGTTAGACGATTTATTACGATCTTCATATAAATTGTCTTTTTTATTAAAAATTATTATCTATGTACGAGATCTAACGTATAATATGTGCTCTGTTATGTTTGTATAAAATCTACTTCAAAATATTAATTTAAAAAAATGAAAATAAATTAAATTTTATCTTTTTTTAGCTTAAGATATTGCAAAAAAAATCATAAAATAACACTTCAAAAGCTTATCTTATTATTTTCTAACGAGTAGTGTCTTAATTTTTGAAATATTTAGTTCAAGTCACTCTATATTTAAATAAAAAATTAAAAATATTTTAGTCAATCGTCGCATTATCGTACAATATTTTATGTGCGTTTTTATTGATTTATTTTTTATTATGGTAGAAAGTTTCAAAAGTTTCAAGTTTTTAAATATTAAAGATTTCTAAAATTTTTATAAATAATTTGTAGAAAATTAGAAAAAGAGTTTTATTCTCTGTTTCTTTTGTTTTTATATATGAATAAAGGTTTGGCTTCGAACATATATAATTCTAGAAATTTGTCTTTTTCTTTTTTTGTAGATATTTTATTTTTATTGAATTAATTATGTATAAATATAAATATAATAATATTCGCAAAACAAAGAACCAATTTAAACATAAATCTCTATAGTTAAACGCGCATATATTTATAAATAATTTCGTAAATTACAGCCCAATTAATTACCGCATATATAAAGTATTTCAACATATTATATACATAAATAATCCAGAATTTCTATATGCCTATTAATACACAAAGAAAATATCCATAAAGCGAATTGTACAAATTGAAAATTGGCCACGTGCCATTTATAAATTATATCTCCATAACAGAGAGAGGTACATAAAAAACTTCTATAATATATAAAGAAACTGACACTTTTTGCTAAACTATATAATAAATATTTCTATTATACAGGGTGATTCAATTAACAATGCGTTCCCGTTGAGGGGGTGATTATATGACTTATTCTGAGTAAAAAATCATATTTGAAGAAGGGGTCAATTTTTCATATTAACCGAGTTACAGGGGTTTGTTGCACCGTTTAAGTAAAATAAACAAATTTAAGGATTAAATAGGGTATTAGTAAGCCTACCAAATAAACGAGAGTTCATTCTACAAAAGTATTACAGATTTCTAGAAAATTACATCGAAATAAAAAATTGGAAAAATTACCCTATGTTTTTACTTTATTTGGTACATTAAACCAAAAAAGATTTAGTTACCCTATATTTTTTGGTTTAGATTTTGAAAGCTTATTAGATTCTAAATAAATATTATCATGATTTTTTTCTCGATGTTTCTCATAGTTTCTGAGTTTTAACGCCTCAAACCTTGTTAGAACTCTAAATAAATGAGTGTTTTTTGAAAATAATCATTAAAATGCTCATTTTATTGGAGTTCTACCAATTTTTGAGGCGTAAAAACTCAGAAACCATGAGAAATATCAAGAAATGACACATGATATTATTTATTTAGAATCTAATAAGCTTTCAAAATCTAAACAAAAAAATATAGGGTAACTACTAACTAGACCTTTTTCGGATTTATGTACCAAATAAAGTAAAACCATAGGGTAATTTTTCCAATTTTTTATTTCGAATGTATTTTCTAGAAATCTGTAATACTTTTGTGGAATGAACTCTCGTTTATTTGGTAGGCTTACTAATACCCTATTTAATCCTGCTTACTTTATTTAAATCGTGTGAAAAATAAAAGAAATATTTTGATTTTACTTAAACGGTAAAAAAAATTTAAAACCCCTGTCACTCGGTAAATATGAAAAATTGACACCCCCCAAATATGATTTTTTACTCAGAATAAGTCATATATTAATCACCCCTTAACAGGAACGCATCGTTAATTGAATCACCCTGTGGCCTGATGTATATTATGTATAACATTAAATTGTATATACAATATTGTGAATTTAATTAGTGCATTGCATGATAAATGATTATTATTATTATTATTCGAAAGTAACCAAAGTTCTAATAAAAATATTTATTAACAAATAATTTAAATTACTTATACTCCTCCTCGTCTAAATAAGTTATGCTGGGAAAAAGCTCCAAACGTTTAACAGCAATGGGTTTATGTACTAATTCTTTTAACATATTAACATCTGTCCTGTTTTTAAATATTAAGTTTGTATCTACAATAATATGCATCAGTGTGGCATTAAAATATTCGGCAAGTAATTTCGTTTGAAGAACAGAAGTTCCAACTAATCCGTATTTGGTTTCTGAAGCACTCGTTTTAAGACTTCCATTTCGCGCTGTTACTAAATTAATTTGTATTCGACATTTAAACAAATGTAATTTCATGTTTCTTGATTTATCGTGATAAGCTTTTTCATAGATGTTATTGTCATATAACATTGAATCATTTGTTGCAAGTGTTGATGAGAATATATGTAAGATTTTGTTCTTGTCGTAAGGTTCAATCGAATAAATTTTAACATTGTGTCCGTCCCAACTTACGACACTAATCCGATGTTGATTTGCATAATAAAATAAAGTCAAGCATTTTCTCACAAATGTATAGTTATCGTCAGTTAAAATCAGAAATGGATATGATGCAAAGAATCCATTGTTTTGAAATACAGAAAAAAATTGATCGTAATTCATTTTAGTTGCAAGCACTAAAAAGAAATATGCTTGTTCATTCATTCTTTTGTAAGCAAGGGCGTTTTTATTGGTTATTTTAATTATAAGCGTTGCATAAGGTCTGTAAATAGAAATTTTTAAAGACGTGAAAGTATTCTTTTCATTTGTTAAATGTATATTTTTATTTAGTTTTATAAACTTACAAGACAGCCAATAGTTGCTCTGCCAAATCAGAGTTATTTGTGTCGTATATTATCACTAGAGTTCGTAGATTATCTTTGGACACAATATTGGCGACACACGCACTTATATTCAGACATTCTGAATTATTTAAAAGTAAAAAGGGTATAAACAGTTTAAGAGAGAACATGGCTGTGATGTATGTTCTGCGAAACACCTGAATTCAATCTAAACATAAGGTATTTTAAAATATGTCCTTTTTTCGACAGTAAATGTTAACAAATTTGAAAATTTAGGAACACGACTATCGGTCAACGAAAAGTAAATATTTTTGCAAAATTATATGGCAAAGCCTTTAAACAAATTATATCAATTTACTCATACCAACAAGATTTGTATACTATTTCTAGGCTAATGCGTCATCAGTGGCGTTGAATGAACAGCCTTTCCTTCAATTCGACGTAGGATTAGCTCAAACGACGTTTTAACAAGAAACGTATTAAAAAAGTGATAAATTATTACTTGACCTTTACCTACTTCAGTGACTCATTCGAATTGAAAGAATGCCTATTTAGCATTATTCTGACTATTGAGGGTGTTCAATATTCATCAACTTCACTGATGACGGATTAGCCTAGAAATAGTGCAAATCTTGTCGGTACGAGTAAATTGACAAAAAAAAAGTGAAAGACTTTGGCGAATAGCTATAATATTGCAAAAATATTCACTTTTCGTTGACCGATAGCCGTGTTCCTAAATTGACAAATAAATTATTCCATTTCAATATTGACGCATTCGTATATAAAAAATAATAATTAAAATATTTTTTTGTATTCGTATTATTTTATCAATAACTTTTGCTGACGTGTTGCATTGCAATAAGTAAATATTACTTTATTGTACACGTATTCTCAGGATAAAAATCGGTCCGAGAGCCTACAGCATAACTGGGATGCTGCTTTTACTATAGTTTTACATTTGAAAACTAACACAAACCAAATCATTGTCTATTAGTTCACCAAAATTGGAAAAATGTTTCTATATTCTCAATGTTCATATATTTCGGCATAAAAAGTATTTATACCTATTATACAGTGGCGGCCATATAATTGGAGACAAAAAATTATATAAAGCTTTTAATTTATTTAATGCAAATGAAAACATATTACATTTCCAGCACCGTTCTTACAGTCTTATTGACATACTTTTGGTGTTGTGGCCTCTGTAATCCGTACATACGTTTAACCAACTGATTCAAACAAATTAAATTTGTATTCATCGCTCCAAAGCTCTTGTTTCCAAAATAATAGCAGTTAGCGGTGATGTTCTTTTACAAAATTATTATGCGTATTTTTTTGCGGCTTTCTTCAAGCTATGCATCTTTGCAATTTATTTTCATTGAGGCTACGTGGTATGGCTCTTGTACTTAAATGTGTATCACTATTTTTTTAAATATCGTATTGAATCTTTGGTACTGTCAAAAATGGG
>JANSTW010080893.1:0-19474 GCA_027564275.1 Diadocidia ferruginosa | reverse complement strand
CAAATTTTTTTTTTGCATTTTTCGGTTTAGAATTCAAAGAGAAGTAAAAAAAATATATTTTTAATTTTTTCTATTTTACGGTATTTCTGAGAAGCTTTTGAATATCATTCAAGGGCTTAACATGGAAGCAAAGTGCAGAGTGCTACATCGTGGAAAACTAGGTCGATGGTTTACTGTCCAATCTGGTGTTAAGCTAGGGTGTGTTCTTTCACCGCTCTTTTTCCTACTTAAAGGACAAGATAATGATGATGAGGATTAAGGTTTTAATTAAAGTTTTCTTTGTCTCAATAGGCGGTATATATGAAAATTTCCATAAACAACGTAAAATATTATATACCTTACACTTACACCCAATGCTGTTTATATGCGAAGTCTATTCTAAAGTCTTACTAAAAATGACATTATTATTTAAAACAATATTAGGTAGGTTATGGTGTCAATCTCAGTTCTGTATAGATGGCAATGCTTTGAGTTTTAGACGGATTTAATTTTAAGCAGTTTTTTTTTTCAGCCCACAACTCGATATTTGCAAGATCCAAATTGATCAACAAATCGATGTAATTTGCCAGCTGTGGCAATTCACAACTGATGTAAAGGTATAAATCGCCAGAGTATAAATGATAACTTAAATATGATAAACAAATTGGTAAATCATACAAAATAACAGAGGCCCTAAAATAGACCCCTGCGGCACATCAGTATTAACTGATAACAGATTTGACGACTTATATTGTTAGAAACAGCAAACTGCTGTCTATTTGATAAATAGTTGGAAATCAAATTTACAGCTGACGACGTAAAGTTAAAACAAAAAAATTCCTAGCTTATTACTTTTTTACATAAAATTGTGTCGCAAGCTTTAGAGAAGTCTAGCAACAAAAGAGTTGTACATTTTTTTCATCAATAGATCATAAAATATCATCTGTTACTTTCAATAAAGCTGTTGCAGTGCTGTGACCTCGCCTAAAACCCGATTGCATATCATTTAACATATTGATGGTATCAATAAACTCTGTTATTTGAATTTTAATAAGTTTTTCTAGAACTTTTGACAAAACAGATATAATAAACTTATCGGCCTAAAATCACATGTACTTGAAGGATTGTTTTGTTTTGGTACGGGGATAATTTTAGATATTTTCCATGATTCAGAGAAATTACTAAATGTCAAAACTGCGTTATATAGATATGTATAAGGTATCGCAAACAAACAGGTAACATAATTATTAAAAAAATTAACGGTACTAGGTCAGGTCCGATAGCATTTGATTATTTTCAGCGAGGGGAAATCGCTTACAGAAATCATGAGACTGCGGGTGCCGAAATCAGAAATCATTTCGGAAATCACGTAAATCGTTTTCAGGAATCATCGAAATCATTTCGGAAATTAGAAATCATTTTCGGAAATCGCGGAAAAAAATTCGGAAATTAGAAATCATTTTCAGAAATCACGGCAATCATTTCGGAAATCAGGGAAATAATTTTGAAAATCACAAATCATTTAGTAAAATAGCAATCGTTTTCGGAAATCACGAAAATCATTTCAGAAATTAGAAATCATTTCGGAAATCAATTCGGAAATCACGAAAAACATTTCATAAATAATAGAAATCAGTAATCACGGAAATCATTTCCGGAATCAGAAATCATTTTCGGAAATTACGGAAATTATTTTGAAAATCAGAAATCATTTTCAGAAATAACGAAAATCAATTTCGAATATCAGAAATCAATTTCGAATATCAGATATTGTTTCGGAAATCACGGAAATTGTTTCGGAAATAGATTTCGGGTATTTTCTAAATTGTCCGAATGCGTAAAAAATTTAAAAAAAATTATTTAACAACTTTTGAGCCTTTCCACAATTGAATTTCAGAATTTTTGAAAATCTTAATACAAACTGAATTTTCATCCACCCACTCTTCATTCACTTAATTCGAATTCCAAAATATTTTGTTAGAGTTTTTTTGGGGGAAGATTGGAACTCAATCCGAAAAATGTTTATAACAAAATATTTTTTATAAATAAATTATTAAAAAAATACTGAGAAATAAAAACATTACTTTTAAAAATTTCCGGTTTCACTTGTTTTTCACCTATATATGTATATTGTATATATATGGCTAAATTAAATTCTAATATAAAAGCGCCCTTTTTGCAACGAAAAAAAAGTTGTAAACATTTCGTTTTTTTTTTTTGGAAGCTCTTGTATTTTGTAATATTAATTTGTTCCATAGAGCAAGCAACAGCAACAAACAAACTGGTTAAAAATTCGCTGTTTTACTCGCTTTATAAAATATTTTGTTTTTATTTTTATTATTATTATTATATTTTGTATATTATATGTTCATTTTGCATAATAAAACGATTTTTTGTTTAGTATTTAAATATTCATATATTTTAAATTTTTTAATGATCGTCATTATAGAGCGAATATGTTTCATCTAGTTCTGGGTTTTTGTAAGTTTTTAAGATGAAAATTAAAACATGTTATATTCTTAATATTATAATTATTAAACATTTTACCTGAGGCATATGGATGCTTTTTTATACTCTTTTGCTTTAAACGTAATATTATAAGCAACTTGACTATTTAAAATATTTCGTTTTTGCGCCAACACACTCCTCCATCATCGCATCGCAAAGAGTTAAGTTATATAATTTTGTTTTTATTATATTTTTAACATTTAATTATTATTATTATGATTATGTTGAACATTGGCAGTGCGGATAATACAGGTGTGTTTTTGTGTAAAGGATATTTAAAATATTAATATACAAAAGTCTTTTCATCAGAATTTATAGATCGTTTTTATTATATGTAGAGCATTTAATTATTATTTAAAATTTTCGAAAATATTTAAAAAATATTTCAAATAATTTGTCGGTTAAATATAACATATATAGGTATAGAACAGCCCCAGAGAAATTGAATTAGCTTAACTTTAATATAGGACTTAAGGACTATATAATAATTATATACGTAAATGAGAATGCATTTTTTTAGGAAATTCCAGGAAAAATTAAAATATAATTTTAAGAATATATTTGGTATTTGAATATATTGGTTGATTCGGGGTATTAGATCTAGGCAGTCGAATCTTTTTTATAGATACGCACTATTGTTTTTTTTAATATTTTTTTTTGCTTTTTCTGCATTTTTTTTAAATTAAATTTTACGTTAAGATATGAAAATAAAATATAAACAATTTAATTATTGATTGAAATGCACTAAAAACAATTAAAATTAATAAAACAATAAAATTATAAATTATAAGCGAAAAAAATCCAACACTTAACATTATAGAGCAAAAAGCACTCAAATATAGTAAAGACATAATACAATTATTATTAAGAAGGCCCACTACTAAAGGTGAAGGTACGGGGAAACTCAAATAACTTCTAAACTATTAGACTTTTCTTTTAACTAAGCTCATGTAAAACTCTTGTACCGGAGAGCACAATTTACCAGCAATTTAGATAAAAATATATTTTTTTTAATTCTATACATTCCCTGTTTATATATCTCGCAGTTAAGCGTGACGGAAATGTAAAAAAAATTTCCGTTATAATTAATTTTAATTAAATTTTACACGCCTGCATTTCTAATATTCTTTTTTACATACAAAAAATATGCAAAAACAAAAAGGAATTGCGAGGATATTCATTATTGTGAACTTCTCTATCTCAACCTTAAAAAATTTTGTATTTACATAATATACATAATATCCAGAAATTTATCGAGCTCCTTCCTTTTTCCTTTAAAAATAAAAAAAATTGTATTTATTTTTTATTCATTAGTCTATATCCAAAAATTCAACTCAATTCGTATAGGACCAAGAAAGATATAGACTTTTGGCCACTTTTTTTACAAAATCCGAAAATGTGCGTCAGTCGATCACGAAAATTATTTTTTTTTAAATGAGATGCAAGTAATTTTATATCTTATTAGCTTTTTTCTCTTTGATATAAATCTATAATCTTTCTTATATTCACCACAATGTAAACTGCGCGAAGTCATTTTTTCCTGCAGGGATTTTTTGTTCCGCGAATTTTAGCGCCGGCCATATTTTGTTGTTTATAAAAAAAAACAAAAAAAAAACTTTCTGCGAGTGGCTGCGAAATAGGCAAAACGTTTTAAATAAATTTAATTTAATTAAATTAAAAGCATATACAGGTATTAATTAACTTAATTTAATTAAATTAAATTTGCTAAATAAATTTATTAAATTTGAATTTTTATTGTGCAGCAACCCGAATATAAAGCGCGCTGCCTGCTAATAGACCCCCAGATTAAAGCAGCGCAGCACCCTTTTTCTCAGAAATTCGTTTAAAAAACTATAACTAAGATCCAAGCACACACACACAAGAAATGGATAGTGGCGAGAAGAAATTGACGAAAATTCTGGGCAAAAGAGATCTGCAAAAGTGTCCGGCTGAAGTTGTAAAGAAATTGGAAAAATATTTCGATCATGAACCAACAGCGTCCGGTAGCAGTTCAAAGGCCGATACCGGCAAGTCTAATCAAGGTACTTTATTCTCTATTACTTAGTTTTAATTATATTTGAATTAAATCGTATAAAATTCAGGATAACGAAATTCTGAAAACATAACCTCAATTTAAAAAAAAACAAGGAATTCCCGAGAAATTTCGCATTTTCCAGAATTTTCGACTTTATTGCCTTTGACTATACAAATGCGAGATGAACGGGTCAATTTTTAAGAATAATTGAATAATTACAAAAAAACTTCTTTTTATTCCGTTATATTTCATAATCTGAGAATTCATTGGGACTATTTTTATGGACCAAAAGGGTTTTTTCTTAAATTTAAAATCAAACTGAGGTTCTGGAAAAATTTCGCAAATTCCTGCCGCTTTAGTCCCAAATTTGTACAAATTTCGTCAATAATGTGATATGAAGTCATTGGAAGGTCAGGGAATCTTATGAAATTTAAGACAAAATATCGGACTAGAAAATTTTTTCTAGTAATTTCTGATTTCCTTGATTTCCGAAATGATTTCCTTGATTTCCGAAATAATTTGTTCCATGATTTCCGTAAGTGGTTTCCCCCTCGGCCAACGGACATGATATAGTTAGATCTCAGCAGAGTGCAAGTACCTGGCTTATTTTATGCTGTTAAAAACAAATTTTTTATTGATTATGTTAAAAGAGATGCTTCCAAGAAAAAAAATCCAAGATGTCCGAGTTTTTCAAGATGGCGGCCAAAACGTTAATAATTTTTAACTTATTCAAAAATTCAAATATTTTATTGAAATTTTAACACTAGATAAGCTGTAACATTTTATGATTTTTAAAGATTTTTTAGAAAAATTAAAAATACAAAAAGGCGGAATTATTCAAAATGGCGTCTCTTGAGATATTTTGCGATGTAGCACTGTAATTTATGAGCCGATTTTTATGAACCAAAATTTATTTTGTTAAGAAAATATAAAGTTTTCGGAAAATATTTTCAAAATGGCGGATTTTATTACACAAATAAAAATAAAATGTTCCTATGAGTGTATTTTGGCTTCGTTTAATGCGTACAAATGCATTTTATTGTTGATTATAATAATAATAAAATAAAAAATCACGAACCCTGTTTCCAATGAAAATAATACAAGATGGCTGTAATAGCTATTAAAGATGGCGTCCAAAAAGAAATCTCCATAACTTGTCCAAAATATTGTCTTAATTTTACAAAACTTTATAATTTTATAGTGTTTAATTTTTTTCGATTTACAAAAAATAATTTTGAACTAAGAAAACAAAATGGCTTATTCAAGATGGCGAATTTGAATGAATTTCCATGTATCTTCGTCATTTATTATCCGATTTTCACGAAAGAAATTTTATTTTGTTAATAAAATGGTAATTTATCAGAAAAGTCATTTTTCCAAGATTAGGTACACATTAAGTATGGTGGATTTATTCAAGATGGCGGTTATTGAAATCATTAGCTTGTACTCAAGTGTGCATTTTATTATTAAAATTGTATTTTGAAGTAAATAAAATATAAAAAAAAGTTGATTGTATTTTCTTTTAAATTAACATTAAAATCATATAAATATAAAAAAACTTGTAAACTTGTATTCTTTAGTTATGAACCAATAAAATAAGCAAAAATGTTAATTCTAAGCAACAAAACCCCCCGAATTTTTCCAGACAAACATCATGCTGCCGATCATGACAAGCTGGTCGTCCAAAATCTTGAATATGAAGCCAAAATGTCTGCGTCTGAACAAAGTGTTGGCGAACTTCGAGCCCAATTGGACGTGTCCCGCGGTGACATTGGCCGGCTAAGCGAAAAGCTCAAACAATACGAATCGGAAATCTTGACCTATCGCCGGGAGCGCAATGAAGCGTTTGACGAACGTGACAAGCTGGTGTCGCAGGTCGAAGAGAAAACCATTCAAATCGATCGATTTCAGCTGGATATGGATCAGGTGCAAGGGCAATTGGCCGCTCTGGACAAGGCACGGTGTGATGCTATCATTTCGTATGATGAAATTAAGAGTCGCGAAGAGGATTTGACACGACGCGAGCAAACGATGGAACAGGAACGCATTCTGTTGGATGATAAGATTGCAAATTTACAATTGAGTTTGGCGAATGCCAACACTGAGCTACGGACAATACGGCAAGATTGCAGTTTGAAGCAACAGACGTTGGAAACGGATTTGGAACAAGCACGAAAAGATTTGCTGGTCGCCGGACAGCAGGTGAGCCATCTAACGACAGACAACCAACTATTGAATCGACAAACGGAGGAATTGAGGTTGAAGGTGAAGCAACAGCAGAACGAACTAAATGAAATAATTCGGAATTGTCATCGTGAAATTGAGGCAACTTCCAAGCTTAACAATTTGTATAAGCGAGAAGTTGATCAAAAGGTGGAGGATTTGAAACGTGTGCAGGACGAACTGAGCAAGGGGATTGCTGAAAGAGAGACCATCGCTGTCAAAGTAAAACAACTAGAGGAACAATTAAAATCGGTTGATCAGGCAGCTGAAGTCCAAGAACTTAAAGGCCAAATAGAAACTCTTAACAAACAGTTGCGAAAAGCTAACGAGGAAGGCGTTGTTCATTCGTTAGAAACCCTTTTCCCCACTGCAGCCGCCTCAAGTGAACGCCTCAGTTCATCGATGTCACTGACCGAGATTTATTCGTTATACACTAAAACGACTGCCCAGTTGAATGACCTGAGGTTGGAGGTGCAATTAAAAACCGTTCAACTGGATCATTTGCGGCGCGAAAAGGAAGAACAAATTCCATTCTATGAGAGTCAAATGGAAAAACTTTCCACTTTGGAGCAACAAAATCGGGAAGTAAACAACGAATTGGAGCAGCTTAAGACCTCACTAGCCGCTAAATCGGCTGTTCATCAAGATTTCGTTGTGAAATTCGAGGACGTTGAAAGCGAAAATAAAAAAATTAAACTTGTAAACTACGATTTGTCGCTGCAAGTAGCCCATCTAATGGATGTAAATCAAGGCTTACGTACGAATAGTGAAGCATCTAGCGATGTGCAAAAGAAGCTTGTCACATTTTCTGAAATAACCGAACTGCAAGAGAATAACAATAAACTGTTGGCGCTGGTGCATGATATGTCGAATAAATTGCAAGAATTTGAAGCGGCCCAAACGAAACTCATTGAGGATTCATATCAGCGTGGTCTGGAATTTGGCGCGTTACGCCTGAAGCACATGGAGGACGAACATTTGCATCAATCTCGCATGATGGCATTGTGCGAACAACGGAAGGAACGTTTTAAGAAACTGTACTACGATTCGATTAACTCGGACAGTAACAAAGATGACATTGACGACGATGAGGCGGCGATGGATTGTAGTGAAGTTGTACCGGAAGTAGCAGCAACGGCAACAACTCCTTCCATTCTCACGGACAGTAAGTTGAAAGAGATGAACAGACAAATGAAAGAGCTAAAGAAGGAATACGACGATTATCGCAAAGATAAATTGGAAAATGAGAAAATCTTCCAAGAGCAATTCGATGCAATGCGCGACGAGGTGCGTGAGTTGACCGCATCTAATTGCAAATTGTACTCGTCGAGTCAACGTCACGAAGAACAGTTGGAATTGCAACAGCAAAACGTTAACGTTTATCGCAAACAAATCGAAATACTCGAAGAACGAAATCGTAACTACGATACGACAATTGCGAAACAGGAACAATCGATTGTCTATTTGCGCGACGAAGCACTCGGTGCGAACAATAAGTTGGCCGCGGCTCAGCTGCAATGCGACCGCTTGCAATTTCAATATCGCAATCTTGTCGAATCGGAAGCCGCTTTGCAGAAAGAACTGAGCATTTTGCATCGTGAACGATTGGGCCAACATTTGCTGCAAAATAACTTGGAAATGATTCGGGCAATGTCCGACACAACGGAAAACGAGCAACTGATTCAACTGCAGAAGAGATTGGCCACGTCCGAGAAGCAATGCATCGCATTAGAACGGAAATTGTTTGAAGAACAGAATCGGCTGGACAATATAACGAAAGACTTTAAGCGTAAGTCGGATACGGCTGCTAAGAAATTGGCCGATGAGTTGGCACAAACGGATGAACTGCGCGGTCAATTGAATGGGTTGCGTGAGGACATAGCCAACAAAACACAACAAATCGATGAGTTAAGTAGAAAATTGCAGGAATCCTTGACCCCTTGCAAGTCAGACAATCCCATAGCAAAGGCAAACAAAAAGGTCAAAGATTTGCAAATGCAATTGGATCACCGAACGGCTGACTATGAGAAATTGAAGAAAGAGTTCCATGTGTCGGCGGAAGAGGTTAAAAAATCCACCAAGACGGCCAAAAATTTGGAAAAACAATTGACACAGTTGCAAGAAGCGCACGCTGAACTGAGTGAAAAATATCGACAAGAGTTGGCGGCCGCTCAACTAATTGAAACGAATCTTCGGTCACGTGTCGAAACGCTCGAAACGGAATACCGCTTGAAACAGGCCGAAAATGCCACAGCGGCAAGTCCATCGTTCGGTACGCTAAATAAGGTGCAAGCCGAACTGAAGGCGACCCTTAAGCAATTGGCTGACAACAAACGAGAATTGGGACAGCTGCGCACCGAATGTCACACCCAGAAAGTGGCGCTGCAATCGATTGAGGAGAAATATGCCAACGAAATGTCGGCACATTCGATGGACATTCAAAGTTTGTCGGCAGTTAAATTCGAACTGAACAAACTGATTGCGAAAATCAAAGAAATTAGTGACGAACGTGATGATGCCGTTAGCATGCTGCAAGCGAATCGAGAACTGTGGAAAGCAGAGAGTGAACAAAATCGACAAGAGAAAGAGGCGTTTGAGGGGCGGGTACAAGATTTGCATCAACAAAATTCACTTTTGTTGCAACAAATTGAAGAATCAACGTCCGTTCCAGCAGACCATGAGGATAAAGAGCGATTAATGGAAGAAATAAATTCAATAAATTGTGCACAAGAAGCGGATGCCTCGCATCGACTTTTGCAGGTCGTTCGATTCATGTACAAAGAGAATGAACTGTCCGCTTCGAAAGTGGACGTCCTCAGGACATTAAACGAACGGCTAACGGTTGAGGTTGATATTTTACAAAAGCGATTGGCCGATGCTGACGCAGTAACAGTGGCACCCGCTGCCGCCGTAGGTGGCGCAACCATAGTTTTATCCACCGAACAATACGAAGAATTAAATCGAAAAATTCGAAATTTGGATGCCATCACCGATAGCAATCGTTATTTGCGCGAAGAACGTGATGCACTGAGTGCTCGTATGAAAGAATTTACTGACGCTGCGGCTAAGGTTGAGGCTGAGTTGGTGCCGCTGCAAGAGCAACATCGACTTTTGCAAACGAAACACGACGAACAGGTGGCGGAAAATTTGACACTTCGTACGAATGTCGAACGAACTCGCAAGCGTGCAAATGAACTTATCGAACGGTCGGCACGAAATCCACCGGAAGACTTCAAGCGATTACAAAACGAACGTGAAAGTTTGGCCAAAATGTTGACGGCCGAAAAGGATGCAGCGGCGAAAGTCACATTCGAATTGACTGCCTTGCGTCAGGAGAAGCAACGCAGCCAACAAGAGCTGTTAACCACTACGAAGCAGATGCAAGCGAGTTTGGAGGAAAATAAGAAAATGAAAAATGACTTGAATGTGTTGCAACAACAGCAGAAGAAAATGGCCGCGGAATTGATGCAACAGAAAAATGCAGCGTTGCAAAGTGAACAGAAGGTTCGGGAGACGGCCGACGAACTGACGGCAAAAGAGGCCTCCATCAATGATGCAAAGTCTATGCTGGCGAAGCTGAGAAACCTTGCCAGATCATACAAGACCAAATGTGTGGAATTAGAAGCGAAGGTAGCCGCAGCACCACCACCATCAGAACCAGCTGCCGAAGGATCCAGAGACGCTAGCTCAACCGAATTGCAGCTGCTAAGAAACACCATAAGCGAACTTCAACGAGAAAATGAATTGCTTCAAAACAATGTGTTGGATGAGGCAAACGATTCGAAACAAAATCAGCACGAGACCAGAATTGCACAATTGGAACGAGATCTGCAGGCACAGGACGCTGCAAACAAGGAGACAGTGGCTCGTCTAACGCAGGACAATAAATCGTTGTTGCTGAGAGTGAATCAATTGAATCGTCAGTTAGGAAGCGGTGGTGGACAAAGTTCAATGGCTGATAAGGCTGTAGCAGATTTAGCCAGAACGGCAAATGTTAAACCAATGGCAGGACCGAGCACGGCCGGTAGCAGTGGTACTACTACCCCAACTAATCCGCAAACTCAATCGATACAATTGCGCCGTTCGAATGAAACTCCATTGGCAAGTATTCGTCCAATGTCTGTACAAAGTGGTCGAACAGCGGCCATATTGCCGCAAAATGCTACACCACAGCAAGGTTTATCGTCCGATCAGAGTTCGTCAACCGACACCATATCATCGTCAGCCTCAAGTTCTCACACCGACTACATGCCAGCCACAAGTTCAGCGATCGTACAAACCGTTCAACCGATGGCCCCAACAACGTCATCGGCCGAATCTTCACATGAGGCAGAAAGTGTGTCAAATGCGGCAAGTGATGCGGCGACAATTCAAGCCGTCGCACATGTAACGCCACGCATCGAAACAGCCGCCGCTGGACAGCAATCTACCGATTCGAACAATCAACCAACTGCAAGTACGTCTGGCGTTGGCTCTCATAATCAGGCTTCGTCAAGCAACGCCGTCACAACAAGTCAAAAGTCGGGCAGTAAAAGACCCAGAGAAGCCGAGGGAACGATTGCCGACGAATCAACGACGACAACGTCAGACACAACATCGCCCCAAACGAAGCGCACTCGTCAAATTGACCATTCCACCTTTCAAGGTATCAGTGAGTCCGGTGTAGACGTGGAATACCAAGTACCAACATCTTCACAACGAGATCAGGAGGACTACAATGCAATGGGTGACAGTGATGAAGATGACGAGGCGATTGCATTGCCTGATGAAGGTACATCGGCCGAAGCCGATGGCGGTACATTTGCCGACGATGCTGACGAAATGGAAGAATCGTACGAACAAGATGGGCAAGATCAAGATGTTCAGGTGGGGCAAGGATCCAATGAAGTTGACATTGATGACAACAATAGTGAACCATCAGCAGCCACATCTTCGAATGCTCCGGACGTTGGCACAAGTGTCGAAACATTGGTAACGGTGGCCGAAAATCAACAAATTCAAGCAATAAGTAGTGGCAGCGAAGCGACGGCTGGACCCTCTTCGACTCCGTCGTCGATCGGTAGACGTCAGCCGATTTCACGACAACAACAAAATTTGATCTTGCAACAACAAGGATACGATGAACTGGGAACTGACGACAGCATTGTGCCGTCCACGCCAACCCTATACGTTCCAAGACGAGCCGATGGGTAAGTTTTGATGGTAAGTGTGGTCTACGATCTGACTAAAAATCCTCTAATGACAGTTTCAGTGAGGCTATCCATTCGCCACAAGTACCGCATACCGGCCGCTTTACATTCACGAATGATTCAAACAGTTCGTCGAGTCATCAAGTGCCGACCGGCAGTGGAACACTCGAGAACATCGATGACACCCGAATGGATCTGAGTCAGCTAAGTGATCCAGCAGCCGATGCTGGTGCTCTGCAACAATCGGATCCAGAACATGTGGCACCACAACCCGATGAACAATCCGGTGTACCGGTTGTTGAACCAGTTGCATCTGTTGAATTGGCCACAGAAAATGGTTAGCATTTATCTCCTTGTCTGTTTGTCAATTAAAATTTTTCCAATTTAGAAGCGTTGAACGAGGGAGCATCTACGTCCAAAGCAGCCGACGCAAAAGCAGCAGATGTTGTGGTCACCTCGGACAGCAGTGCTGGTGAGGCCGGTGTTGTTCCACCGGTTCAAGCACAGACACAGTTTGATGAAGGACGTGAGGCTGAAGCAACGAGTTATCACACAAGATCG
Organism: Diadocidia ferruginosa; assembly: GCA_027564275.1. Lineage (NCBI taxonomy): Eukaryota > Metazoa > Arthropoda > Insecta > Diptera > Diadocidiidae > Diadocidia > Diadocidia ferruginosa. The sequence goes on along the minus strand of JANSTW010080893.1, from coordinate 6,979 downwards.
CGCACTGTACCAACAACACGTGGCAGTCGACGTGGTCGTGGCGGTCATCACAACATCAATACAGACCGCCCAGTTCCAATTCAATATCATGTTGGCGGAGGACGCGGCGGCGGTGGCAATCAATATCAACAAAATATAGCTGGCGGTTCTTTGACACCACAACAACAAATGCAGCTTCAGCAACAACAACAACAGCAACAACAACAACAACACGTTCGAGGGTCATTTCCACGAGGCGGTCGGCGTCGTGTGAAACGATCTTTTCCAAATAATCGCTACTAGGTCGCCAATAGCTCTATTCATGTATTCCATTTAAGTATTTACAAATATAATGACAACTATGAAATTAATTAATTGTTTATTACTCTTGCTCTGTGGTTTGGAAGTCACTTGAGGCCGTCAGTTCCGCCTATATGATTCCAACGCAGATAGGGTTCCTCATATATTGTTTAAAAAACCGGCCCACTGATCACCGAAAATATGACCACTGACATGACAAGTGCCAGCGAAGGGATGACCACTTGAAAAAAATTTGTCCCACAGATTTTAAAAAGACTTCCAAGACTTTCAAAAGACTTCCAAGACTTCCAAAAGACTTCCAAGACTTCCCAAGACTTTCAAAATACTTCTAAAAGACTTCCAAGACTTCTAAAAGACCTCCAAAAGATTTCCAAAAGACTTTCAAGACTTCCAAGACTTCAAAGACTTACAAAAGACTTCCAAGTCTTCTAAAAGACTTCCAAAAAACTTCCAAGACTTCCATAGGTCATTACCCCCTCTCTTTTTTCATGTACACAACCATCGATTTTTACCTTACTGTCTGACTAGCTATAGACACTATAAAATAGTTCGATGACATTCGTTTAATACTATCTTGGTCCTTTTGGAGAATATAGATTTTTTTTGTACGAAACATTTTAGTTGCAAAGATCCAAACAATTTTGTAATTGATTTTTAACACGCCTTCTCCTAGCGGCATCATATAAGGACATATGTGCAATAACACGTGTCTATCGAAGACTACGCACTGTAAAAAATTGTCTGATCTTGTTAAAAAATCATAATATGATAATTCACAGACTATACAAAACGTTTTGGTCTATTGAATTAAGGTTTACGTAATCATGTTTTTCTAATGTCCTCATATGATGCCAGTTGCTTCTAATGAAAATGAATGAAATCTGTTAATTTAAAATGATTTTCGTAAAAATGTTGCATATGACTTGAATAGACCAATTCAACATAAGTTTGATGTTTTTCTTATAATTCCACGGTAAATACACGTACGTTAACCCATTAAGGCTCAGGAGATATTTTTAATTTAAATTTAAATGCATACGCACTGATTCATTTAAATATTAAAAAATTTTGTTGAATATAAAAAACAAAATTAACGTTAACTTATTACCCCAATATTTTTTAAATTTATTTACACGACAGTGACATTTCGTCTATTTGACATCTCATCTTCAGTGGAAATTACTAGAAATTGCTGGAACTACTTTTTTTTTTGCTTTTTGGGATACAATACAATTTTTTAAAATAAAACAACAAACAATTTAAAACAATCAAACCATATAATAATTATCTTTAATAACAAATTAACATATTTTTATAATATATACCATCAACATAGAGCTTATATATCTTTAAAAAAATATATAATAAATTCGCCTAAATTCACTTAAATTTAATTATATGTTACAAAATGTATTTTTTGTTTAGGTACTAACGTATTTTAAATTATAATTATAATTAGTTTTTAAAAATTATCAGTAATTTATATGCGGTGCTCATTGAACTCGCACACGAATAAAATGCAATTTTCATTTGTTATTTATTATTTTTTTCTTTGAATAAAATTCTAAAAATATCACTAGTCCGAATTTGACCAAAAAAATAAAATAAAGAAGCGAAAATATATTTAAAACAGAGTTGCGTTTTCGCTCGTCTGTAATTTATACAATATAAATTTAGAGGGGGGATGATGCGATAGTCGCCATAAATTCTAAATTCTAGATAAATTACTCATCTGTCTGAAAAAAAAATAAATTAAATTATTTATTAAATTTAAAAGAAAAGTTATGAAAATTATTCAAAAATTTAATATAAATTACGCTAAAACTTAACTGATGCATAGTACAACATAGCGGCCTTATTAAAGATGGCGGACTTATTTAAGATGGCGGATTTTTATCATTTCCGTATATCGCTGTCATTTATTAACCGATTTTAATTAATTTGTTTTAAAGAAAATGGTAATATTTCAGAAAAGTTATGGTTACAAGACTAAAAATTAAATAAGCTGGATTTATTCAAGATGGCGGCCCTTGAGACAATTTAACATGTATTGTTTACTCAATTGTACTGTAAAACTATACAAAAATTTTAATCCACAAAGGAGCGCTATCGCTACATTTGTACTGACAAAATTGAGCAACTGATGAACTAATAAATTGTTGAGTCTAAAGCCGCATTTACAGTTCCGACAGAGAATTGTTATCTGACAGCTTATATGTCAAAATCAACCAATCAGAACGCATTCAGCCGCGGAATTTTCGGTCGATCGGAAAACATTTTTGTTATGATTGGTTGATTTTGACATAAGATTTCGGGAAAAAAATTCCGATTAAAGTGTAAATTAAGATAAAATATATTCACAATAGACTAGATACACTATCCCCGATTTTAGGCGGCAGTTTTAAATGTGGTTTTTTTAAAACTGATTTTGGGGCACTAATCATCAGAAAAATATGGGTTTACAACCCTATATTTACCAATTGGATTCAGAATGGAACCTAAAAATGATTAAAAAACACCTAGTATTAATGAATTAAATTGTACAAAATTGTTGTTTAGTATTTTTTTTTTAAATCAATTTTATTTGGAAATCTTAAAAATAGTAAGGTAAATTTTCTCGGAAATCTTCAAAAATTATACGAAATACATTTGGGAAATTATGAAAAATCGTTTTTGAAATTATGAAAAATGTAATAATCATAATAAAAATTAAGAAAATCTTGAAAATCATTTTTAAGAATAATAAAATAAGATTAAAAATAATTCAAGATGGCGGCTAAAACAAAAATCATAACTCATTCAAAAAATAATATATTTGATTGCAATTTTTCATGCGTCAGCTTCTATGATTATTTTTGCGGATTTTTTGAAGAAAAAAATATAATGGTGGACTTATTCCGAATAGCGACCCACTTGAAAGACTTTGCCCTGGTATCGCAATAGCACCATCATAAATAAAACTATTTTTACGAAACAAAAATGGTGGACAATTGATATTTAAAAAAAAAATCCGAACATAATTTTTTCAAACAATTTTTTTTTAAATGGTGGATTTTATTTTTTTTTTGTCTAAGCGGCCTGACTATCAGGGTGTAAATACATTATAGCCTCTCCGGCCGAGCCCCTAGTGTAAAACCGGCTTCAGTTGCCTGGGACGCTACATAGGTTTGCCAATAAAATATTAAAATTTATAAACAACTCTTAAGGTCTTAAAAATTGAAATAATTTAAGTTCTTGGGTTTTTCGTGTATCACCTCTAAAATTGGGGAAAAGTATTAATTGTGAAGAATATTTTTTATGAAACTAAAAAAAAAACATCACCGGTGTTATTACACCGGCAAATTTGTTCGTCCCAAATGGATTTGCTCTTTTAAGACATCCGCCTGAAAAAAGCAGGGGATTCAACTGAAATCTCTGTCTTTTTAAGGGTTAATTACAGAGCCATGACGTTACCCACTGCTCTATAGTGGCTTTATCAAACAACTCCTATATAAATGTTGATATTTCATTTACCCCTCGTCAATCCTCTCCCGGAAGGTCCGCTATACTGTATTTACGCCAATTTTAGGTTAATCATTACGGACATGACGAAACTCCTTTTGGAAGTTGTAGAAATATTTGGAAAACTTATCCTTCGAAGACAACTTTAAATTCTGATTCTGAGTCTTAATTTTTTAGGTACTCTACTGCGATTATCAGTTTGAATTTTTAACGAATTTCGCTGTTCGTCTTATTTATTGAAGTAACCCATGGTCAGAAAATAGACAAGGAATTTGAATATATTTTTTTGTAACTTACCTTTAATTTCTAATTGTAATACTTGGTGTAGATTGTTTTATGTGTTCGGTGCAGATATGCTAATGAAATATTTTTAATTTTTGAACTAACTAGTCGCAATGAATTTACTGAAATGGGTCGATATAATAGATGCGAGGTGGTTTCGATTCCGATTTCACTGTGATGAAGATCTTTTTCCTATATATAAGTTTTCTCTTGGATAAATAACGAAAATGTTACAATAAAATTCATATAGAAGTCATGGATGCGTCTTATGCGGAGGTTATAAAAAACATGGCAGTTCTAGGAAAGTCAAGGATATCTTAAAGAAGTCATAGCCAATAAAATGTTGCTAAAATTTTGAAAAAAGAATTGCGACTGCCTACGTCTAATACCCCGAATCCACCAATTTTTTCGAAAGTTTATGTTTGATTATTATATTATGTAAATACTTAAGATACATTAAGAATAAAATTTCGAAAAAAAATTGTTGAATCGGGGTATTAGACCTGGGCAGTCGATTGAGAATCTCTCAAGATTTTATTATTAAAAAGTTGTGCATAGCGAACGGTTTCGTGCTATTGTGAGCGAACCAAAACATTATTGAAGACAGTTTATGGAAACATTGTGAACACATGTGTCCGTAATTGTGTCCACGGAAATAAATGGTGTACATTTTTAAGTATTATTTCAATCTCAAAACATTTTGACGGAATCAATGAAATTGTAAGCCTTATGAAAGTCATAAAAGAGAATCGAAGTCATTAAAATCATATAAAAGTAACATAAATAATAAGGAAGTCATATAGTACTTCTAGCTAGATGTCATAGAAGTCTTATGGAGGTCATACATATATGAATAACTTAGAAGTTTTGTGGCGATTGTGAAAGTCATAAGTCTAAGGCAAATAATGAAGTCATATAGGCCTCATAGAATCCATTTTGAATTAATTGAAAGTCGTGGAAGTCATGCAAGTCATATCTATGAATAACTTATAAGATTTATGGAAGTTGTGAAAGTCCCGGAGAAAATTTTGGAAGTCATTCAATGTCATGGAAAATTACATGGAAGTCATGAAACGCATAGAAATCAAATGAAAGTAATTAAAATATGGCAGTCACGATAGACATATGGACGACGTGAATATCATGAAAGACATAAGTACACAAAAGTCAACAAAGTCATATCGAAGTTATAAAAGTAATAGAAGTCATATCAAAGTTATAAAATCTTATTAACGTCATATAGAAGTTCAATACTAGTCACATGAAACAAGGAAATCATGCGATAGGCTTATATAAAAATCATAGAAGAACACGTAGTTATAAAAAATTATTGCAATTATATGGAAGAGTATTGGAAAATATAAGGCCGACATAATATAGAAGTCATGGAAGTCCTATACCCAGAACCAGAAGTCATATGAAAAACTTGGAATTCCGCGCTTATGGCGGTTATGGAAATCATAAAATTCTTATAGAAAAGTCAAAAAATTTAGTCATTTAAAATAGAATCTAACGAAAGTAATTGTAAATCTTATGAAGCCATAGAAATGTGAGTAATGTCATAAAAATCTTATATAAAAAAATAGACTCATAAAACAGCTTCATGGAAGTCATGGAGAGAGAGTCATGGAAGACATAAAAAAGTCATAGAAATTATATCCAAGAGCCATATAAAAACTTGTACTTCAAGTTAATCATAAGTATTATGACGGTTATGAAAAACATTAATTTCAAAAAAGTCCATAATAGACATAATATAGAAGTCATGGAATCTTACGAAAGTTTTATGAATGTCATGGAAGTCATGAATGAAAGTCATGGAAGTCTTATAAAATTCATATAGAAGCAACAGAGAAGTCATGTGGAAGTCATATATTATGTTAATAATATCTTGGAAGATTTGAAAGTCGTATACGTAGAAGTCCTAGAAACATTTAAGAAGTCATATAGAAATCATTTAAAGTTATAGAAGATAACTTTAGTCATAGAAGTCATGAAATAATATCTCCTGCCGACGTACGTGCCTATTTCCCGACCAGACATGATATTCTGTTTTTTTAAGGGGAAAATTAAGGAGAAATTGTTCAAATTTTCTCTATAAAATGAATTTTTATCCATTTTTTATAGATGGCGAGGCATCAGGCAACACGCTGCTGCAATTTAACTAATTTAATAAGAAAAATCGCAACAAAAAAAATAGCGTATCCAATGTACGAGAAAAAACGCCAAGCCCTATGTAAAACGAGACATTTAACAGCGTATCCAGATACTCTTTAGCGTATCCATAGAATATCCTGTCTTGTGGGGTTGAAAAAGAAAAATATCACCAACCGGTAAGTTGGTTGATGCATGCAGTTGTTGTATGTATTCAGTGGAGTTTTGGAGTTTTATCAGTCGAACGCACAATACAGTTGTCGCTTCGCGAGTTGTTTAGTTTACTTTTATTTCGCTTTATTTTACTTGTAATAAGAATAAGTTAAGTTGCTACGTTAATAAAGATTTCTTTAGTTGTTAAATACTTCAGTGTTTTATTTAACCAAGATCCCCTAAAGTGGCAACCACTGGCAGCCACAAGGCTTTATAATATAATGAAATAAAAATATTGTTTTCTATTTTTTATCTAAAATATTTGCTGAAATTTGAACTTTAAGGGCATATACCAGTAAACATTTTTGTAGGCCTTATCTTAAAATTGCCGAAAAAACATATTGGGTCGAGATATGATGTGTTACATCGTGGAAAACTAGATCGATGGTTTACTGTCCAATCTAGCAAGGATGTGTTATTTCACCGCTCTTGTTCCTGCTCGTCTTAGATTTGGTGATGAAGAAAGTTAGTACCACAACCAGTGGTATTCAATGGGTTATCGGATCACAATTGAAAGATCTTTGTTTTG